>PVIC010000837.1:0-21234 GCA_004025085.1 Thryonomys swinderianus | reverse complement strand
CCTTTAAAGATGGGCCAGATATTTAGCTCAGTGGTTCTGGCGCCTGCCTCGCAAGCACAAGATCCTGAATTGGATCCCCGGTAACCACATACAGTGTTGGGCGTGGTGACTCACACCCACCAGCAATCTGTACCACATACCACAGTGCAGGGCATGGTGGCTCACGCCTGTAATCCCAGCACTCGGGAGGCAGAGACAGGAGGATTGCTGAGTTCCAGGCTTGCCTGGGCTACATAGTGAGCTCAGGGCTGGCCTGAACTACAAAGCGAGACCTTGTCTCAAACAAAACAAAACAAAACAAAACAACAAACTTTAAAGCAAAATTTATTCACTTATTTGTCTGAGATGGGTCTTACTTTACCCAGGCTGGCTTCAAACTCCTAGGCTCAAGTAATCCCCCTGCCTCAGCTTCCCAAGTAGCTGGTACTAAAGATATATGTCACTGCTCCCAGACAAAAATAAAATTTAGATTAAAAAAGTATTTCATGGGCCGGAGATTTAGCTCAAGTGGTAACACACCTACAGTGGAAGCACAAAGGCCTGAGTTCAATCCCTGGCATGGAAAAAAAAAAAAATGTATCTTATAGGAGTGTCTCCATATAAAATATAATTTAAATTTTAAAAAGTACTTTGTACAGGGGCCGGAGATTTAGCTCAGTGGTTCCAGTGCCTGCCTCACAAGCGCAAGGTCCTGAGTTCGATTCCGGTAACCACATATAATGTTGGGCATGGTGACTCACGCCCACCAGCCATCAATACCACATACCACAGTGCCGGGCATGGTAGCTCATGCCTAAAATCCCAGCACTCGGGAGATAGAGACAGGAGGATTGCTGAGTTTGAGGCTTGACTGGGCTACATAGCAAGCTCAGGGCCAGCCTGAACTACAAAGCGAGACCCTGTCTCAAAAAAAAAAAAAAAAAAAGTACTTTGTACAAAGATGACTCCATAGGCAGGCTTGCTAACAACATGTGCATTTATCTCTCTATATTATATTATATATACATATATATATTAAAAAATCTGCACACACACACACCCTCCTGGTGCTGGGGAGTAATTACATATGGATTGCACTTCCAGGTGGGCACTGCACCACCGAGCTAAATCCCTGGCCCTGAGCTGTACATTAACAGTCAAGATATATTCTGAGGCAGGCATCTGAAAGGTGATTAGTTTAGATTATGATGATCAGTACTATAGTACATCAGTAATGAAACAGAATACAACTGATCTTAAAATTCATAGGCTATATTTTAGAAATCTAGATGTGATTCAGATGATTTATTCACTGAATATGAGCTCTGTACAAAAATAATGGTCCCAAATGATTAAGAAAGCAATATAATCTTTCTCTGTTCTAAAACATAGTTTTAGAAACCATGTTTACAAACAACAACCAGGTGATAAAGCTTACCTGAACCAAAAATATAATAAGAAAATAAAAGTTTGCCACTCTTCTGAATTGTTCAAATAAATTTTTGGGGACAAAATTCCACACAGTATACTGAAAATAAAAGAAAAAGATCAATAAATTAATATTTTGAAATAACACAAACAACGTAGATGCAATCATAAGAAAAGTAAAATAAGAATTACTAAGCCCTTAGCCATGTAACTTGATGCTGTACAAACTAGTCTCCAGAGTTCAAGACTTTTATTCTACTTTCCTTTCTTCTTTCACTACTTAGTATAATTTTTAAAAATTAAAGTAAACTGGGCCGGAGGGTTAGCTCAGTGGTTCAGGCGCCTGCCTCGCAAGCTCAAGGTCCTGAGTTCAATCCCCGATAACCACATACAATGCTGGGCGTGGAGACTCACGCCCACCAGCAATCAATACCACATACCACAGTGCCAGGCGTGGTGGCTCACGCCTGTAATCCCAGCACTCGGGAGGCAGAGGCAGGAGGATTGCCGAGTTTGAGGCTTGCCTGGGCTACATAGTGAGCTCAGATCCAGCCTGAGCTATAAAGCGAGACCCTGTCTCAAAAAAAAAAAAAAAAATTAAAGTAAACTGGAATGTATCAATTTTGCACCAAATTGTTGACTTTTTAGAAATTAGAGAAGGCATATTTGTAACAACCTTGTAATAATTTACTTTGGACTTGTCTATATAAAACTAAGTCTCAATAGTAAAGACGAGTAAAAGCTGGTAAGATATCATTTATTTTCTTTTATATTTAGCTCAGGGTCAAAAACATAAAATGGTCAACTGTTCTTTTTTTTAGTATGAAACATGGAAAAATAATATAAACTGATGGAGAAAGAAGGCTTTAGATAAAGGATCCCTGGGACAACAAAAAAGGATATAAAACTCTGTCACAACGGCAATTTTAAAGAGTAAGATGGTATAGTGGTTAAAAGGACAGATGTTTGAGTGTTAAATTATTATAAGCCCAACCCTGACTGTAATAGTCATTAAATAACCTTGGATGTGATCTCTCTGTACTCTATTTCTCCATAAATAAGGTTAATAATAAGCATATGGGGTTCTTACAAAGATTAAACAAGGTAGTATATTTGTGAGACACTTAGAACAGAACCAGCTCATAGTAATTGCTGTACAAATATTTATTATATCATCAATCAGCTCATAAATCTATAATGCTGTATTACAGGAGCAGAGTAATATACATTTTATTTGTATCATTACAACATAATTTTACATATGAAACAGGGAAACTGTGTAACTTTTACTTTACCCTGTGTATATTCTCTCAGTAAAATGTGAGATCCCTGAAGCTAGAAACATTTCTTGTACTGTTTCACCTCTAGTACTTACACTACTACTTAGCACATACATACAGTTGGATACAAATATTTTGCGGAATTGATGAGTGAATAAATAAAGATGATTGAAATACGCTTTTCCTGAGAAACATTCTAATTTAGGCAATGAAGTTAGTGATTACTACTCAGTTTAAGATTGTTTTTTGCTCTCTACATAATTCAGACTGGCCTTGAACTCACTCTGGAGCTAAGGCTGGCCTTCAGCTTCTGGTGATCCTCCTGCTTCAGCCTCTCCAGTGCTGGGATCACAGATGTGTGCCACCACATCTGGCTCCAATTTAAGATTTTTAAATAAACAGTTGTTTTCTGGTGCAACATAAGGTGGTATTATGGCTTGTATCTAGATGTGTCCCCAAAGCCTCATGTGGTCATAGGTGGGGCTTTTGGGAGGTGGCTGGGTCTAGGGTGTGTGCTGCTGGGATCAAGGATGTGAGGCCGCTATCCCACCTAAGAGTGTGTAGCTGGACAAGATAGAAGGGACAGGAAGGGGGCCACTGCTGTCCTCTGGCTTGGGGCTTGGTACCTTCTATGAATTATCTCTCCTTGAGGATGTGCAGCCAGATGTCTATGAATTGAAACCACTATAAACTGTGAGCCAAAATAAACCTTTCTTCCTTTAACTTTGTGTGTAGGGTAGTCGTCTCAGCAACCACAAAAGTAACTCAGACAGATGGCCCTAATTTCTGGATTATTATGTCAAGTTTACTTCTAAATCAGATCTCTAAGGCCTAGAAATAGCCTTTTCCATATACACAATTTGTTTTGAGACACGGTCTTGCTTTGTAGTTCAGGATGGCCCTGAACTCACTATGTGGCCCAGGCTAGCCTTTAACTCACAGCAATCCTCCTGCCTCTGCATCCCAAGTGCTAGGATTACAGGTGTGAGCCACCATGCCAGCACTGTGGTATGTGATACTGACTGCTGGTCAGTGTGAATTACCACACCTGTCATTATGATACGTGGTACAAGGACTGAACTCCAGATGTTGTGAACCACTAAGCAAAATCCCTGACCCTCCCATATAAACAATTTTATAAATAGAGCTAGGCTCCCAGAAGAGGTCATTAAAGCTTATACCCAGGGGTACAAAGGGTACAACCATACCTAACAGTCTTTCTTTTTTAGTTGCAATTTTATTTCAGTTTAATTTGAAACGCATGAAATATTATTTTCCCTTCATAGTGACAACATTTAGAGCTCAAGAGAGAAAAGAAGTAGATACTTTCTGAAGAAACCAAAAGAAGTTACTGTTTAATTTGTATATAAGTTGGTACCTTTGAGTCAAGTCATCTCTAGCTGTATCTTAATTAAAGGTAGTGTATCTTAACTACAGAGGTCAGAAAAATCTCCATGTTATGATAAATAATTGTTATATGTATGACTTTATCTTTTTCCTTTCAAGGCCTTAAATTGGTAAGAAAACTAATATATGGCAAAAAAAAAACACGCCAAAAAACACCACCATTTTGCAAAGAATTTTAAATTTAAGATGGTTCTGTGGTCAATATATTTATGATATACAGATAGATATTGGGAAAACAAAAGATTATTATAAAGAGGAGACTAAGAATCAACAATTGTATTCAAAGATGAAGTAAATGAAGAACACAGAGGTGATTCGAAGGAAAAGTAAGATAAGAAAAATGTAACGAAGGAAGTCATATTTGACATGGGCTTTAAAAGAGAACATTCAACAGGTTGGAAATAAAAGACAAATACAGGAGAGCATTTCTGGAAGACAGGACAATATAATCAAAGGGACAGTAGAAGGAGTTCATTGTGGCTTTGTGGAACAGAAGTAACACAGTCAGGAAAGAGTTTAAGGGAATGATGGGAGTAAACAGTAAAAAGAGACAGTTTTCATTTATGTTTACAAAAAATAAGTGTCTACCTAAATAGCTACATTCTTCAAATTGCATTTAAACATATGAATTCTACCTTTCTACAGAAACAAATCTAAAAGCTCAAAATTGCCAGGTGTGGTGCTACACACCTGTAATCCCTGCACTTGGGAGGCTGAGGCAGGAGGACTGCCATGAGTGTGAGGCCAGCCTGGGCTAACATAATGAGTTCAAAGCCAGCCTGAGTCTGTATAAATAAATAAATAATTTAAAGAACCCACAAAATGTAACTTTTTAAAAATTATTATTATTATTATTATTTTTGAGACAGGGTCTTGCTTTGTAGCTCAGGCTGGCCCTGAGCTCACTATGTAGCCCAGGCAAACCTCAACTCAGCAATCCTCCTGTCTCTGCCTCCCGAGTGCTGGGATTACAGGCGTGAGCCACGACGCCCCGGCACAGTGGTATGTGGTATTGACTGCTGGTGGACGTGAGTCACCACGCCCAGCATTGTATGTGGTTACCAGGAATCAAACTCAGGACCCTGCGCTTGTGAGGCAGGTGCCGGAACCACTGAGCTATATCTCCAGCCACAAAATTTAACTTTTAACATATTTGTTTCCAACATGAAATCCAGCAAAGCAAAATGGTAGAAAAGTTCAACGTGAACTTGTAAAAGAACAAATCACTAACTCTGGGCTAGAGATTTAGCTTAGTGGTTCAGGTGCCTGTGTCGCAAATGCAAGGTCCTGAGTTTGATCCTGGTAACCACATACAATGCTGGGCGTGGTGACTCACGCCCACCAACCACATACCACAGTGCTGGGCGTGGTGGTTCACACCTGTAATCCCAGCACTCGGGAGGCAGAGGCAGGATTGCTGAGTTCGAGGCTTGCCTGGGCTACATAATGAGCTCAGGGCCAGCCTGAACTACAAAGCAAGATCGTCTAAAAATAAAAAATAAAAAAAAAATAATCTGAGACATCTTAAAAATGTCATAGGAAAAATGAAACAAGGAAAATTAAGAGTGGAGTAGCACTTCACTACTCTAGAACGTTTACAGTGGAGTGATTAACAAGCAAGCAGGCCTGAAAGTCTTACAGAACTGAGTTCAAACTCCAGTCTAGCCACTTACCAGTGTGCAACATTGGAAAAATTATTCCAGGGCCAGAGGGTTAGCTCAGTGGTTCCAGTGCCTGCCTCCCAAGCACAAGGTCCTGAGTTCGATCCCCAGTAACCACATACAATGCCGGGCATGGAGACTCACTCCCAGCAGCAATCAACCAGCAATCAGCACCACATACCACAGCGCTGGGTGTGGTGGCTCACGCCTGCAATCCCTGCACTTGGGAGGCAGAGACAGGAGGATTGCTGAGTTCGAGGTTTGCCTGGGCTACATAGTGAGCTCAGAGCTAGCTTGAACTACAAAAGCGAAACCCTGTATCAAAAAATAAAAATAAAAATAAAAAATAAATTATTCCATTTTCTAATATTTAAATTGAAGAAAGCAACATGAGTAAATAACTTTGTAAAATAGATTTAATAACTGTTCTCTCAAAGGTGGCATGGGGATTAAATGACAGAATGTTTTGTCATTGTTCCTGTTGTTTTAGAGTACCAGGGATCAAACTCATGGCCTTGCACTTGAGAGGCAGGTACAGTGCCACTGAGCGACATCCCTGGCCCACAAACTTTCTTTTTGGTGCCAGGGACTGAACTCAGGACCTTGTGCTTGTGGGGCTGGTGCCAGAAACACTGAGCTAAATCCCCAGATAAATGACAGAATTAATGACCAATGAATAATACTCTGTATGTAATATAAATATTAGAGGAGTCTAATTGTAACTAAAGATAATTTTGGGGCCAGTTACCTACCTAGTAATAGCAACTGCCAGCTCCTTTTATTTTTTTTTTTATTTTTTTTTTTTTAACTCAGGGCCTTCACACTGAGTGACATCCCCAACCCATTTTTATTTCTGAGACTGGATCTTACTAAATCACTTAAGTTATTGAAGTAGGGATCGAACTTGTGATTCTCCTGCCTCAGTCTCCTAGAGTACTGTGATTATACAACTTTTCATTTTGGTTAAAATAATCTATTAATCACACTATTTTCTTGACTTTGTAAAGATATAAAAAAATTCAAATACACTAAATCATCTTTCAAGATAAAATCACATATATATATATCTACAATCCTAATAATAAAAGTGAGATGAAATTGTTATTACCTTAGATGAAATTATCCGGTTATCTATAAATTTCTGAGGTGTGTAAAGGCCATTCTGAGGAAACCTGTTGGCTATGTAAATAGTTCTTGTGTCACTTTGATGGGGTGGGTCAAAACCCTAAAACAAATCAGAGAAAAATTAACAGGAGTCAATAAGCCTGGTTTTTTCTTTTTTAAATCTGGTTATGATTCTTTACTGCTGGTTTCACTTAACTAATTAGATTGCAAAATATTATTACTGACCTTAATGCAGATAGACTCAATCTAATTATTAAAGTTAATCCACTGATTCTTTTTCTTTCATAAGTAAACAGGTACATTATCTTCAGATACAAATGAACTGTTTAATACCCTCAGTAATGAAAATGAGCTCACAATCGGATAACTACAAGAAATTAAATACATAGTACATCTACAGAAGCATTTGTGAACAAAAGCTTTCCTTTTTCATTCCTCTGGGCTCCTTGCCCTCTCTTAGGATGGATTCCTACTCAGTACATGAAGTCCTATGTTGCTAGTGAGCAACTACCATGTTTAATGACACAGATTTTCGATGTTTTCATCTCTTTCACTATACTTAGGTCTACTTGGTTTCAAAAAGCTTTGCTTCCAGAGGACATGTATTGCATGGAGTCTTCCCCCAGATCCATTCCACCTCATCGTTTGTGCCAGTTACAGTACCAATTCGCTTCCTGAGCTGTAAGACAGGAATTTCTACAATAATTCTTGAGAAACACATTAATTCAGCCTCAAATTCAGATAATCTCTCAAGAGACACTGGTAATGTCTCCTGGAAAGTTTTCACTACTGATGGATATAACAATATGTACTTTACAGCCCTGAATTATTTTAGAGAATCTTCAAAACTCCTAAGACACATCTTGGAATCCCCGACAGGCTGAAAGGGCTGTTACATACAAGATTTTCTTTGGTTCTGACACTTTCATTTTTTAAAATAGTGGTCAGAGCTTTTTACCATAGCTACCTAAATTACTGAAAGTTAGTTAAACTTGGTGTTCATAACTAAGTGATCCATTTTTAATATTCTTACAGACTAACAGTAATCTAAGTACAGTAATCTGACTACAATTTAATCCACAGCCTTCCTGTAACATTTCTAAGCACAGACCCAGACAGATCTGGGAAATTCCTATGCTGTTGTTCACAGTCACACTGGACTGTCAGCTTGACTGCTTTGAGAACTGCCAAGGGGAATGATAGGTAAAGCATACTTTCGGATGTGCCCAGTGGGTGTGTTGAGTGCCCAGCCCCTCCCTCTCGGGCATGGATGCCTTGCTTCCCAGCACCTCAAAGTGAGCAGCTTTGTCCCATGGTGCCCTTCCAGCAAGAGGCTGTTTGCCTTGCAGCTGGCCACCCTGGACTGGAGCCTCTGAAACCACTGGAACTTTATTTTGTGTATCAAAAGTTATGAAATCGGGCCGGAGGGTTAGCTCAGTGGTTCTGGCGCCTGCCTCGCAAGCGCAAGGTCCTGAGTTCGATCCCCGGTAACTACAGACAATGCTGGGCATGGAGACTAACGCCCACCAACAATCAACACCGCATACCACAGTGCCGGGCGTGGTGGTTCACGCCTGTAATCCCAGCACTCGGGAGGCAGACAGGAGGATTGCTGAGTTCCAGGCTTGCCTGGGCTACATAGTGAGCTCAGAGCCAGTCTGAACTACAAAGCGAGACCCTGTCTCAAAAAAAAAAAAAAAGGTTATGAAAGCATCCAAAATAATGTTAGCGCAACATCTAGTTTTGAGAACTACAGGAACATCTCAGTTACACTAGAATTAATGCATAAACACATGGGCTTTCTAAGAATCAAAGCTCATCACTCCCCATTTCTCTCTACTGCATATAAACCACATGAAAAAATTTTGGAATTTTGAGTTATACAATTTTTTCAAAGAGATATATCAAAGTGTTTCCCTAGGCTGACTTTGGTGCTACATGCCAGTAATTTTAACTCTTGGTAAATGGAGACAGAAGGGTTACTTGGAGTTGAGGCCAGCTTGGGCTACAGTTCAAGGTCAGCCCAAACTACATGGTAAGACCTTGTCTCAAAAAATCAAAGGTGGAGGGGCCCTCCTAACACCAATTTTAAATTAAGCTTTAAAAATTCTGTATAGGGGCGGAGATTTAACTCAGTGGTTCCAGCCCCAGCCTCCCAAGTGCAAAGTCCTGAGTTTGATCCCTGGTAACCATATACAGTGCTGGGCGTGGTGACTCATGCCCACCAGCAATCAATACCACATACCACAGTGCTGGGCGTGGTGGTTCATGCCTGTCATCCCAGCATTCAGGAGGCAGAGGCAGGAGGATTTCTGAGTTCCAGGCTTGCCTGGGCTACATAGTGAGCTCAGGGCCAGCCTGAACTACACAGAGAGACCCTGTCTCACAAAAAACAAACAAACAAGAATTCTGTATAATAGCTCCATATTCCAAAATATCACAACTTCAAGTAAGATGTCAACTCCAAAAGAAGAGTGATAATGCACTTTTTCTTATCCCTAAAGATAAGGTAACACTCACTTATGTATTTTTTTTTTTTTTCCTTTTGGAGACAGGGTCTCGCTTTGTAGTTCAGGCTGGCCCTGAGCTCACTATGGAGCCCAGGCAAGCTTTGAAATCAGCAATCCTCCTGTCTCTGCCTCTCGAGTGCTGGGATGACAGGCGTGAGCCACCACGCCTGGCACTGTGGTATGTGGTATTGATTGCTGGTGGGCGTGAGTCTCCACCAGGGATCGAACTCAGGACCTTGCACTTGCGAGGCAGGTGCCGGAACCACTGAGCTAACACTCCGGCCCTCAATTATGTATTCTGAAGTTTTTTCATTTTGGTTAATTCACCTACTTTTATCTAATCATATTAAAATCCATGGCATACAGATTGTGTGAATATACATGTATGTTTCTTATATGCAAAAAGTTACATTTTATAGGGGGTAGGCAGTTGTAGGGAGGGAAAGGGAATGGGAAAAAATGAGAATTAAATTGGGTCATGTACTGGTACAAATTCTCAATGTTGATTATGATCAGAACGTATATATAAAATGTACCAATAGGGCCGGAGGGTTAGCTCAGTGGTTCTGGCACCTGCCTCGCAAATGCAAGGTCCTGAGTTCAATCCCTGGTAACCACATACAATGCTGGGTGTGGAGATTCATGCCTACCAGCAATCAATACCACATACCACATTGCCAGGCATGGTGGCTCACACTTGTAATCCCAGAACTCGGGAGGCAGAGACAGGAGGGTTGCTAAGTTCGAGGCTTGCCTGGGCTACATAGTGAGCTCAGAGCCAGCCTGAACTACAAAAGTGAGACCCTGTCTCTAAATAAATAAATAAATGAATGAATGAATGTAGCTGGGCGTGGTGGCTCACACCTGTAATCCCAGCACTCGGGAGGCAGAGACAGTAGGATTGCTGAGTTCGAGGCTTGCCTGGGCTATATAGTGAGCTCAGAGCCAGCCTGAACTACAAAGTGAGAACCTGTCTCAAAAAAAAAAAAAAAGTACCAATAAAATAATTTTTAAAAAGTTAAATTTACATATCCAGCCCACAGCATAACTACCACTAAATGTCCCATCTAGAAATTAAACCTCGAACTAACAGGTCATTAGCATCTTCTCCACAATAAAGTTAATTATCCATGAACTAAATAATAAAGCTGTCCAAAACTAATGAAATTAACTTAGAATAGGGCCTATAAATGGATTTTAGTTCTGTGAGTCCCAGAAATTTCATATAAATGTGCATTTTCCAGGTACCTGTGGGTAGGTTCATCAAATTGATTTTAAATTTCCTTAAATTTAAATTTCTTTAAGACTACTTAACCAGGGCCGGAGATTTAGCTCAGTAGTTCCAGCGCCTACCTAGAGAGCGCAAGGTCCCTGGTTTGATCCTCTGCAACCACAAACAACAATACTGGGCATGGTGACTCACACCCACCAGCAATCAGAACCACATACCACAATGCTGGGTATGGTGGCTCATGACTGTAATCCCAGCACTCAGGAGGCTTGCCTGGGCTACATAGTGAGCTCAGGGCCATCCTGAACTACAAAGTGATACCCTGTCTCAAAAAGAAAAATAACCCAAAAACAAAATCCCCACTTAATCTAAAATCTTGCTTTATGATCAGTTTCACACCCTCCATATTTAAAACTGCCTAGCTGGGCATGGTGGTGCACCTTTGTAATCCCAGGACTCTGGAGGTAGAGGCAAGAGGATCTCTGCAAGTTTGAGGCTAACCTGTGCTACATAGTTGAGTCCAGAGCCAGCCTCAACTACAAAGGGAGACCCTGTCTCAAAAAACAAAACAACCCCCCCCAAACTGCCTAAGAATTATCTTTCATTAACACCTCTGCCTTTTAAAAAGGGGTCAAGACAAACATCTACTATCAAAGTTAATTGTGTATTTACACTATTAGTATGAAGCCCAAGTACAGCTTCACACTGCTTCGAGCATGTGTTATCAGCAAAAAGAAGACATACAGTCTGAACTTACTGGTCACTAGGTCACCCTCTGGCACACAGCACATTTTCTGTTATCATCCTTGACATCCATTCACACCCTCAACCGCTGCTGCTGCTGCCTGCTGCTTTCTTGCCTGATTTTATTTTGTCCAGGGCAAAGGAACCCAATACTCCTGCAGCCACCTAATTTTATGTTAATGTCTGCTATAAAGTAAAGGGTACATACATTGGAGCCACATACATTTAAACTACCTTAAAACTACCATACTTTTTTTTTTTTTTTAATGGTACCGGGGATAAAACTCAGGCTCTTGTGCGTCTAAGGTTGGCATGGTACCACTTGAGCTAAATCCCCAGGCCCTTACCATACTTTTAAAAAGTGTGAAATTCAGAACTTTTGATTATAAAAGAAACACACGACTTAATCTCTACCTACCTGGAATTGATATTAGTGATTTAGACCTTGTTTTTCTTGGCTGTCATCAAATTTCTTATTTCTTCTCATACATTGGAGATCAAACCAGAATCTTTTTTTGGTTTGAATGTGGACAAGAAGCACAGACACTTAATCTAGGAAATACTTGCTTGTAGGAAAGAGGGCTAGATTTGAGATCAGAACCTAACACGTGTAAGGAGGATGGTGAAAGGCATCTATGTAAGAGACTGATGGCCTAGTTGTGTTCTAAAACTAGTTCTGAAACTGTCCCTCCTAACTTAAAGGTGGAAGAGTCTCCCTGCTGAGTGAAAAACAAAGAAACACACTTCATCAGCAACGACCCTAGACCACTCCAGTTCTAAGAAAAACAGAAGAGAAACCAACACTGGGCCTCACTGCAGTTGCTACCTCTTGCTCTTGCTCTGCCCGCTTGGCGCCCCTCTGAGGGTACTGTTCTCCCCAGTAACGACCTCAGCTCTCTCCACACACTCTACCTTTCATCCAATCGCCTGCTGGGGTCTCCCCAGTTGCACTATGCCTACAGCACACAGTGGCCTCCTCTGGGGTTACCCACTCACCTTTCTTGAGAGTGGACTGTCCTTAATAAAGTGCTTACTAAAAATTCTATGCTTGTTTCACAGCAACTGGCTTGCTGCACCTGCAACTTTTGACTCTCAGTTTCTTTCTGAGAACTTTTCACAACAGGATCCGAGAACCAAGATGCTATGCAGATCACCAGCCAGGGAGATCCACAGCATTTCAATCTACCTTCATGTATGCATGCAAGTGAACCAAGACATTTCATTATTTAGCAAATGCATAAGTATTCTTATTTAGTTGTTAAAATTAGGCTTATGTGGTCTTGGAAAATAAATGCTTTTTTAAAGCAGAATTGATATATTAGTACAAAAATCTATCAATTTTTGCTCATGATATTGTTTTAATTATATACACAATATTGCCAATAAAAATAGGTTGCTTATTTACTAATTTTTGGAACACACAGAGTTACAGACATTTAACTCAATGAAAAATTTGACCATTATCTCTTGACCAGATTTTTACAAGGTCTAACATTCCAGAGAAAAGGTCCTTCACTTTACAAGCACCTCACAAACTAAGAACTGGAAATACTTCCATCCAACCACACATTATTCTATTCATTTCACAAAAACAAAGCCAAATACCCCAGTAGTTTCATTTATCTTGTCTCCTTTTTTTTAAATTGAATTCTTTATTGGCATATTTTATATACAACTCACAATCACACACAACACTGGGGAATTCGTACCAGTGTATGACAAAAGTTCATTCTCATTTTTACCCATGTCCCTACCCACCCACAACCCCCCACCCCTTATATACATGCTATTTTTCTTTCCAAATCGTATTTATTCTTTCCCCTCATTACATTTCCCTACATTTCCTTTGAATATTTCCTATTTTGTGTGTAAATCTACCATACATTTTAGAACTAATTTATATCTACAGGTTCTCATACCAGAGAAAAGATAAGGTATTTACATATCTGTGACCTATTTATTTCACTTATTAGTGTGTCCTCAAGGTGTACCCATTTACACACAAATGAATGAAACTTATCATTCTTTAAGGGAGAGTAATACTCCATTTTATAGGAAAACCACATCTTTTTTTTTTTTTGAGACAGGGTCTTGTTTTGTAGTTCAGGCTGGCCCTCAGCTCACTATGTAGCCCAGGCAAGCCTCAAACTCAGCAATCCTCCTGTCTCTGCCTCCCGAGTGCTGGGATTACAGGCATGAGCCACCACGCCCGGCACTGTGGTATGTAGTATTGATTGCTGGTGGGCATGAGTCACCATGCCCAGCATTGTATGTGGTTACCAGGGATCGAACTCAGGACCTTGTGCTTGTGAGGCAGGTGCCAGAACCACTGAGCTAAATCTCTGGCCCAACCACATCTTCTTTATCCAGTCTCCAGTCGATGGGCATCTGGGTTGTTTCTAAGATTGGGCTATCACAAACTGAGCTGCTATGAACACGGGTGTACATATGTTTTTACAATATGATTCTTTTAACTCCTTTGAGTATATTCCTAGCAGGGGAATGGCAGGGTCAAATGAGACCTCTAGGCCTAGTTTTCTGAGGAATTTCCACACTGATCTCCACAATGGTTGTACAAGTCTACAGTCCCACCAAGAGTGGAGAAGGGTTCCTTTTTCCCTGCAGCCTTGCCAGCATTTATTGCTGGTTAATTTTGCAACAGGGGCCATTCTTTGTGGAGTGAGATGAAATCTCAGTGTTGTTTTCATCTGCATCTCTCGAAAGACGAGTGATGTCGAACATTTCTTCATATGCTTCTTGGCTGCTTTGACTTCTGCCTCTGAGAAGTGTCTGTTCATTTCAGATGCCCATTCACCTACATAAATTAACCACATCATATATTTCATATGTAGCTAAAAACAATTCCTTTTCACTCAGTGTGACTCAAGCAAACCAGCAGGCTTAGACGCCCATAGTCTAGCAGACTGAATTCAACAGAATGTTAAAGGCATTTCTGATTCTTTGTGCTTTGTCGGTGGTGCTGCTGCTGGGGACTGAATCCAAGGCCTCTTGTAGCACTCAACTACAGCCCTATTTAAGAACTCTAATTTTATCATGACATGTATATAAAATGTACCAATAAAAATTTCAATTAAAAAAAAAGAATTCTGGCCAAGTATTTAGCTCAGTGGTTCCAGTGTTTGCCTAGCAAGTGCAAGGTCCATAGTTCATCTCTGGTTACTACATAATCCCGGTACTCCGTACCACATATCACAGGGCCTGGTGTGGTGGCTCACACCTGTAATCCCAGCACTCAGGAGGCAGAGGCAGGAGGATTGCTGAGTTCGAGGCTTGCCTGGGCTACGTAGAGAGTTCAGGGCCAGCCTGAACTACAAAGTGAGACACTGTCTCAACCAAAAAAACACCAAAAATTCTAATTTTTACTTTTTGATAAAAAAAAGTTAACACGGACTTTTTCCCTCTTTTTGAATCTGAAAATATAGGTTAGGCAAACAGCTGATTACCACTGGCAGATAAATACTGCATCAAATACCTTTAACAATATACTGACTTCTGCATATAGCTGCAAAGCCTGAGCTTCTCTGGTATGTGCAAGTTAGAAGCTTGCACCTTCATTAACACTTATAACTGAAAGATGTGATTAGAGAACCGTACTGGCTCTAGTAAAGTACAAGCTGAACTCTCATCACTAGAGCAGTCTGAACTTGTATTTTAAAGAGCATAACAGAAAACTAAGATAAATAAGAATATCTATCTATAGTCTATGAAGCAAAAAGGAAGAAACAATACCTTAGGTAATGTGATTAAGATCTGAACAAACTATACCGTTTAAGCTTTATCTGCCAGTGTACTAATTCCAAAGAACTCTTCAAAGTAAAATCTTAGGATACCTATACACGCTTTATATTTACTGAGAAAACTGTATTTGCTACTATGCTAGGCACTATGTTAAATTTAAGTAAAAATATTTGATCATTTGGAAGCATTAAAGCACTTCAGATGTTATCAAATTATCCTACCATTTTCAAAAATTCATTATAAATATGAGTACTATGCCAACTAATAACCTTGGAACAAAGGAAATATTGAAATAAGCTTGCATCTCTGCTTATATGAAACTTCATTTTTTAAAACAGCCTTTTAATGAACACAAAAAGTAAAAGTATTAAGGGATACAAATTAAAAGCTTCAGTGATTAGTATTGGGTCATTAAATCACTTTTTCCTGTGGAAAATGATCAAATATATTCTTCTAAGCAAAGAGTTCAAAGCATGGTATAATTTTATTATATATGTAATAAAAGTTGATAAAGGTACTTTATTTCAATCCATGAATTTCTCCAACTTCAAAAGTACATTTTGGGGTCCCAAGGTTCCAAATCTAAAAAACATGCCCATGCTGTTCAAAATCAATGAAACACATGCCATTTGCAGTATCTAACACTGGTAAGAGGAGAAACGCACCAAGGCAAGGCCTGACTACTAAAATGGACGGTCACCCTGAGAACAGCCACAGCTAAGGGCCCACAGAAACTTGATCACTGCTTTCCTCTTCCCCCAAAACCTATCATCACCATCTGAGAGCAGAGCTGCAACCTAAAAACTCCTTTCTATAATCTACTCCCTAGTCTGGCTTTAGTCTCAGGTTTAAAATGGCAGGAGTGGGAAGGAGGTAATAAGGAAAGCGAGTGATGATATTTCTTTTAACCACTACTAATCCTGTTCCATTGTGGTTCCTTCTTAGAAAAACTCTCGGGGTTCGGGTCCTAACATTGACAGTTAAGTAGACACTGACCTTGAGAAAGTCTATACTTTGAAACTGTTCCTTTTACTTCACAAGAATAAAGACAGATGTAGGCTTTCTCTTTAAAAAAAAAAAAAAAAAATTTCCCCCAACAAATAGGACTTAGCTAGGCGTGGTGTTTTCTTATTTTTATTTTTATTTATTTTTTATTTTTTATTTTTTATTTTTTTTTGCTTTTTGGAGACAGGGTCTCGCTTTGTAGTTCAGGCTGGCCCTGAGCTCACTATGTAGCCCAGGCAAGCCTCGAACTCAGCAATCCTCCTGCCTCTGCCTCCCGAGTGCTGGGATGACAGGCCTGAGCCACCATGCCCAGCACTGTGGTATATGATAATGACTGCTGGTGGGTAAGAGTCTCCATGCCTGCCTGGTATTGTCATATGTGGTTACTGGGAATCCAGCACCTTGCTAGGCAGGCGCTGGAACCACTGAGCTAAATCTCTGGCCCTTAGCTAGGCTTTACAATGAGATTGTTTGAGATCCTATCTTAAAAAATAAAAAAGGGTGGGAGATGCAGCTCAATATGAAGGGCTTCAGTTCAATTCTTAGTAGAGGGAAACAAGTTTCTGACATCCAAGGCCCGAGGAACTCTGGGTCTAGAACAGGCAGCCTGCAGTCCAACTGCTCTGGCAAGATTAAAACTAATAGCAGTTCCTCTGTACCAAGGTCCTACATCAACTTCAATGAATACTGCCAGATTCAGGCTTGCTCCTACCTCCAAAAGGAGGCTGCAAAATGCTGTCTGTCTACCTTAAGTCTTGAGAGATAGTGGAATAAATCTATTTAAAGAAAAAAAAGGAACAACCACAGAAAAGGAAACAAATCAAGCAGACACACATGAAGAACAGATGGATATGAAAAAGAGCCAATAATAAATCGTGACAGTGGGCCGGGTATGTAGCTCAGTGGTACCTGGCCTGCCTGGCAAGCGCAAGGTCCTGAGTTCCATTCTTGGTACTGGGAAAAGAATTGTGGAGGCGAGAAATACTCATTTAAATTAAAAACTCAGAAGAAAGGATAAATGCTACCACGACAAAAGTGACAGAACTAGTGAACTGGAAACCAGAATTAAGGAATTCTCCCTGAAAGCAACAGAGAGAAAATAAAATGAAAATATGGAAAATAATTAAGGCTGACTGAGGACTTAGAGGCTTTACTATGTCGAGTAAGAGTTGTAAATGAAAAAAGTAAAGGCTGACAAGAGTATCTAAAGAAAAAAGGTGGCTGAAGAAATTTCTGTATTATGAAAGTGTCTTTGGATAGAACAGAGCAGGAAACAACAAATAATATGAAAAAATATGGTGGCTCAATCACAGTAAAAATACCAAACATCACAGACAAGATAATTTTATAAGCCATGTGAGGGGGCTGGAGATTTAGTTCAGTGGTTCTGGTGCCTGCTTGGTAACCACATACAACAATATAGGGTGTGGCGACTCACACCCACCAGCAATCAATACCACATACCACAGTGCCGGGCGTGGTGGCTCACGCCTGTAATCCCAACACTCCGGAGGCAGAGACAGGAGGATTGCTGAGTTCCAGGCTTGCCTGGGCTTCATAGTGAGCTCAGGGGCAGCCTGAACTACAAAGGGAGACCCTGTCTCAAAAATAAAAAAAGAATTACTTAAGTTGATTCTATGTCCTATATGGAAGAATAAACGAGTTGTATTAGTACAACTCTGAAAAAAGAAAAAAGAAGTGTTACATGAACAGCACAGGGAGCATACACTTTCCACGTCAAAAAACTAAATTTTTGCCAGGCGTGGTGGCTCACGCCTGTAATCCCAGCACTCGAGAGGCAGAGGCAGGAGAATTGCTGAGTTCGAAGTTTGCCTAGGCTACATAGTAAGCTCAGAGTCAGCCTGAACTACAAAGCGAGACCCTGTCTCAAAAAAAAAAACCCAAAAAACAAAAAACTAAATTTTAAAACAAATCGAAGCAAACAGTAGAAAATACATTTATAATCCTAGTAAAAAAATTCTTAAATATCATGAATAAAAGAAGACATTTATAACATACATAAAACAAACATCCAGACTATAGAAGGAAAAAAGAGAAACAAACTAACCAACAGATAAATAAGAAATTTATTCAACTGAATTATGGGATACCTGAACCTCACCAGCAATCAGGAAAATGCAAATTAGAACACAATCAGATTCTGTTTTATACTCCTCAGACTAGTAAACTTTTTAAAGTACTGAGTAAGGAAAAGGGAACACTTTATGGTTTGGGAGATAATCTGGAAATGTCTAGTAACAGTCATAATGTAAATACCCATAAGCCAGCAACCCCATCAGTGGGTATTCCACCTCAAAATAAAAACAGAAACAGGAAACCTCACCAAATCAGTATCTTCTAACAGAAAAACAGCAACAATCCAACTGCCCTTTAGGGAAAAGGGCTTTCTAGAAGGCTGGCTGAGGTGGGCGTCTGCATTTTGGAAGCTTCAAATCCTAGCAACAACCTGCTACCACAGAGTATATATTCTGAAAATGTCTGAATTAACAGACAAATAATAAAAATGGCATTACATAAAAGAGGATAGCAGGGACCAGAGATATAGCTCAGAGGTTCCAGCGCCTGCCTCACAAGTGCAAGGCCCTGAGTTTGATCCCGGTAACCACATACAATGCTGGGCATGGTGACTCACTCCCACCGGCAATCAATACCACATACCACAGTGCCGGGCATGGTGGCTCACGCCTGTAATCCCAGCATTTGGGAGGCAGAGACAGGAGGATTGCTGAGTTCTAGGCTTTCCTGGGGGCTACATAGTGAGCTCAGGGCCAGCCTGAACTACAAAGCGAGACCCTGTCTCAAAAAAAAAAAAAAAAAAAAGAGGATAGCAAACTGAGAAACAGCTTCTGTGAGACAGAGAACTAAAAACTAAAACACAAAAATCTTCGCCTTTATGATAACACAGTAAATAAATTATGGTGTATATTAAACACAGCAGCGCTAAGTAGTAAGAGAAACAAAGCAGGGAAGGACGTTGGGAAGCACGGGGAGGGATTATAATTTTGTACTGCAGGGCCACAAAGGGCCTCACTGATAGTGTGATAGAGGAATACTTCTATCTCCGCCCGAGACACAGACTTGCAAGGAGGCTGGTATGGGCAGACTGAAGAGTGGGTGGAGGAAAGGTGGTCTGCAGGAACAGAGGAGAATACAGTCCAGTTGGAAACTTTGGCTTTTACCCTGAAGAGGGAGGCAACACACAGCCTCGGGGTTTCAAGCACAGGGCTTACACGAGTTACACTGTGCAGTAAGATCACTTTGGGTACTGTGCTGAAAACAGACTTTGGGGACTGACTGAGGGAAACCATGGGAAACAAACTAGGTCCCTTTCCAGCCCCTAGGAAAGAGGGGATAGTGGGTTAGTCCAGCACGGAGCTAGATGTTTCAGATTTAACACTTTTAGCAATAAATAGGGAGATACGATTTGTTCCTCTAAAACAAACTGTACTCGTTCTTTCATGTTATAACCATAGCATTCTATTGCTTTGACAAAGATTATATATATATATATATATATATATATATATATATATATATATATATAAAATACATATATGGTTTACAACATGTCTTAAAGCATTTTTTGATTCATGGTTCCATTTTTATGACTTCTTGCAGATATAAGAAAAAAATAGTGGACTTTTACAGAAATTTATGGGTTAGAATTTGAGAAGAGAAGGAAGAAAGGGAGATACGGAATGAATGAGCAGTGTCAGGAATTAGTTATGGCCTTGAAACAAAAGTTCATGTCTTTTAGCGATAAATACAATTATATTTATGGGTGAAATCATATAATGTCTGGATTGGGGATTTAGTTCAAGTGGTACTGCGTCTATCTTGGAAACACAGGGCCCGAGTTCGATCCCTGGTATCACACAAACAAAGAATTATATAATGTCTGAGATTTGCTTCAAAATCACTCAAGGGGTTAAGAATAGTGTGTGGTGACCAATAGACAAGAAAAAACGGGAAAAAACCTCTGACATTTCAAAAAAAAGAATTACCTATATACACACATAATCGTTTTTTTTTTTTAGTGTTTTGAGACAAAGTCCCGCTTTGTAGTTCAGACTGACCCTGAACTCACCCTGTAGCCCAAATTAGCCTCAAACTCACAGCAATCCTGCTTCTGCCTCCTGAGGTGCTGGGATTACAGGTGTGAGCCACCACCCCAGCACTGTTGTTTGTGGTACTGCAGATCAAACTCGGGACTCTGTACTTGCAAGGCAGATGCAGGAACCACTGAGCTAAATCCTGGGCCCATCTGCTTTTGTTTCTAACTTTGGCAAAATACAGAGGGACAAGTGAACAGCAGACCTGTGCACATCACCACAGCTTTCCTGTGGGTACTACAGGTGCACTTAAAATGGGCCTAATAGACTTAATTAGTTTAAATTTGTGCTAAATTTTGGGTAATTTAATAGTTTCAAAAAAAAGAAACAAGATTTTCTGCATAAGCTAATGCTTAATGTTAACTAGGATAGACTGTATGTTACAGATTCGAAAAGAATTTGGCAATAAGCTGGCCCACTTGCAGATTCAACCAACTGCAAACTGAAAATATTTGAAAAAATACATGGTATCTGTACTGAATGTGTACGTTTCTTCTTGTCATTAGTCTCTAAACAATATAGTATGGTACTGCTTATAGAGTATTTTCTTTTCTTTCTGTTTGAGATAGGGTCTCACTCTGCAATTCAGGTTGGCCTTGAACTCATGGTGATCCTCCTGCCTCAGCCTGCTGGGGATTATGGGCAGGCGCCACCATGCCTGGCCCATAAAACACTTTCATTACATTCGATATTTTATTTAATCTACATGTACAGACTATATGCAAACACTTGAGCATCAACAGATTTTGACATTCTAGAATGCGGAGTTTGTTTTGGAACCAATCTCTCATGAATATTGAGGATGACCATAACATGTACAGGGTTTGGAAAGAAGAAAATTTAAAAATTAAGGGGCCGGAGGGTTAGCTCAGTGGTTCCGGCGCCTGCCTCGCAAGCGCAAGGTCCTGAGTTCGATCCCCGATAACCACATAGAATGCTGGGAGTGGAGACACGCCCACCAACAATCAACAC
>PVIC010000836.1:17653-106681 GCA_004025085.1 Thryonomys swinderianus | reverse complement strand
AAAAAAAAAAAAAAAAAAAAAAAAACAGGGGCGACAATATACAATACTTAGAACATCAGTCACAAGGAGACATCTGTCATCCCTCCTCTGGTTTCTGAGTATAATGCCTGAGTTGAACTCAGTGAGTCCCCACAGGTTTGAATGCTGCAAGGGTCTAGGCTCTTGCAGGTGGATGACTCCACCAACTCCCCGATGGCTGTAGTTAGCAGGATCCCCTTACTCTTCCTGTGAATGTTTTCTTCAGTGTGGTGAGCTGGGTGGAAGAACTAACTAAAGGCCTCTGTCTAGGTTCCAGTACCGCAGCTGCGCATATTCAGTGTCCACCGAGAAGCAGGTGGTGTCTTTGGAGGCTCTTCTCCATATACCAGTTGTGTTCAGTTTGGCCCACAAGGAAGGTAGGTTCCAAGGCCTTCTGGTCTCGCCCTGGTCACAGAAGATTTGCAGGCCCAGTCGCTGTACTATGGCACCCAGTCCCTTCTTGCTGAGATTCACTGTGCTACTTTCACCAGCACTTACTTATCCAGTCTGTCTTCACTGGCCTCCAGCATGGTCTCAGTAGCAGCAGGAAATTTGTAGGCCCAGGTGCCTGTTACTGGTGCGGGACTCCTTTGTTGCCAAGATTCCCCATGAGCTCCACTGTGCCCCGCTTGCCCTGCTACTTTCATGTCTACTTATTTGTTTTTAGTTTTTCCCCTAGATTCTTTATGAGACAGAAATCATAGTACTTACATTTCTAGATAATTTTGCTTAAAAATATATTTCAATTCTATTTATTTTTATGCAAATCACGTGATTTTGTTCTTCCTTGCGAGTGGATATTTTCCTGGTCCATTCAGTTGTTAACAGACACCTAGTCTGATTTCTTAGCCAATACAAGGGTATTAAAGTTCTGTACAGAATGAAGCAGTTAAACAGGGAATGTGTCACTTTAACTATATGTTATTGTCATAAATGTTTTTGTAGCAGAGTGGATCCCATAGCCTTTTGCTGAACTGAAGAATACAGATTGGATGATACCATGTGAAGAAGAGAGCAGCATGTGAAGGCTATTGTTTAATGGCGATAGTACAACATTTTAGTTTGGGCTACTGAAAAGTTTGGAGATGGCCACATAATAATATGGATGTATTTATTTACACAGAATATATACTTCTAGTGATCAAAAGATTACAGTTTACAATGTTATGCCTATCTATCAAAATAACATAAAAATAATTAGTAAAAAGAAAAGATAGATATACTTGCTCTTGCATAATGAAAGGATAATTTTCTTAAAGTTTCATGCTCCTGATAAGCTCAACATTGGACAGCCAAGAGAATAAATAGAGCTGTGAGCTACAGTCTTCATCATATAAAAGTAACACAACAAGTTAATAATTCTAGCAAAATTATAAGTTTCAAAAATGCAGTTCAGTCTCATAATTACATGTTTCAAGCTAATGAATCCTCAAATAAAAACTAATTTTCCTATCAGGGAACATTTCAACAGCATAGCAGTAAGCTGCTGGAGAAATGAGAGGTTTCTTCCATTTCAGGTAAATAAAAGAGCCAATGTTTTTAAAACTTGTAGAATTTAATCATCATAGTTCTAGTTCAATTACTGGAGAATATGAAATTAGATATCATTCCAGATACCCGTGGAGAAAAAAAACAATAATAACCTTGAAATGCTTATAACAATTACAATTTTTAAACCTGCAAATTCCATTGCCATACAAGGAGTATCTTTGAAATTTAAAAAAAAGCATTTTAACATGTTCTTGTCAGCATGAACATGACTGACTGATCAAGAGAAGCACTTTGTGTACTGCTGATATGAGCTAATCTAGTCATTCTATTCCCTTCCTAGACCTGATAACTCAGTTTGTCTGTGTTTAATGTAAAGGGCCATTTGTTGCGGGATGACCTGGAAATGTCTTTGCTATTCGCTAGGAATCACAGAAGGAGAGAGATTGTATTTGTTTTCATACTCATCCTCTTGTAATCATATGAATCAAGGTCCCAGTGAAACATCAATAAGGCATGGATGAAATAAAGATTGTATTAATCTTGGAGCTGTTCTGTATCTGGGCTCTTTCTTGAGATAACATACGTCCTTAGTGTTTCAATGAGAGAGTGAAAGAGAAGAAATTCTAGTTGATATCTTGAGCCTAAATGAGATGAAAACAGTCTAGCAACTGCTACAGAACTGATTTGGGAAGCTCTTAAATGACATTAAGGAATGTTAGGACATCTTACTATAGATGAAAATATGTATCCTGAGAGTTTCTAAGATTTTATGTTTTGTATTTTTGAGATTAGCTTTTACTTTTGAAAATAGCATTCATTATTTTTGTGTACAGATTATTCTGTTATCTGTCTGCCTGTTGGGTTTTCTTTAGGCAGGTATTACTGAAATAATTCATTTTATATATTAATTTTTATTTGTATATCACTAGCCATTAGGTCTCATCATTGATTGAAAATTATTTGCTCAAATGACATGAGTACAAGAAAAGAAAATAGACAAATAGATCAACATTCAAATATACACACAAATCAAGAGAGAGGAGAGAAGAAAAAAGAGGGACAGAGAGAACAAGCGTGGATATGACATGAAGATCTAAATGTTATTATCACTCCAGCTATGAAAAGAAGCAACACTTTTGAAAACATAATAGATACTACAGACATATAACTATACTTATAAATGTCAACTTTGCAGCATTTATAAATACTTAGTTTTTTAAAATAATATCTGCAAATATAAAAAGACACACAAAATGAGTAAAAATTGTAAAACTTATGGGGTGATGGTGGTGGTGTACACAAATTCTTAGCAAAAATAGATGATAACTCTTTCCCACTGAAGGCAAACAGGAACATTTGTGAAATGTAGTTATTACTAGATATTTTGCCCACTCCAATCTATTGCTGCATAGAAACAAAGTGTAATTTGTTGTTTAATTAGATATCAGAGGAAAGTCATTACAGGATGAATTTCATATGAGATAAAAATAGATAAATTTAGTTTTTATCAGAAAATGATTTGTATTGCATTGGCATGTTCCAACTATTTTTGTGCTCTAAAAATGGGCTGAACTTGAACTCAAAGCAAGCCTCATGAAAAAATTATGAAAAACTTTTTCTATGAGTAACGAAAAACATTAGGACATGGGGCTTTTAAGACAAATGCCCATTATAACAGTATTAGATAACAACTTTCAGAAAATTGGGATTGAAAATGTTTGCAAACATCTCTTTGCATTTACCTGTATAACTTAGAGGTCAAATAATACAACCAAAATGTATGAGTTATATCTTATCTTTTCATGTGTTAATGATGATTGTAAATATACAAAGGTTGTTGTATTCTTAAACAGAAATGTGCTGAATTCATGGGGTTTCTGAATCCTTTGTCTTTATATTACATATTTATTTTATAATTATCTTGCATATTTGTGTATCTTATTTTTTCATTCTGTTGAGAATTTTCATCAAAGTAAACTGCTAAGGTCACTTTGTGTTTTAGAAAATACAGCCTGAATATAAATGCATTATTTCATATATTATTTACAAGAGATGAATTTATGATATCCTAAAGCAAATCTCCCACTATTCTCCAAAAGTAACACAGTACAAAATAATCTGATTTAGGATTATAATTAAAGCTAAACAGAAATTGCCTCATGATCAATCATTTTAATGTGGCTAACAAATAATCTTTTTAGAAGTATAACTTGAAACCATGTTTTACACAATAAAGAACACTTTTTAAGAAACAAATTCTATATTTTCTGAATTCCTCTAATATTGAAGATTAATAATACTAATAATATTTGCCTTGATGAAATATGATTTGGTACTGATAAACTGTAAATAAAAGCTAACTTCTAAAAGTACAAGATCATTCAAACATAAACAATTTTATTTAATCAAATTTCAAAATATGGTGGGATTTTCAGAACTTGAAAATCCATCTCAATTTCTACTGAGATCTCCGTTCTAACTTAATGAGTGAAGGTCCAGGTCTTTTAGGTTTGTCCATCGTGAAGTTCTGTCCAAGTGCGTCTGACCCTCTGTTCCTACTCAGCTGATTTTGATTGATGAAGATCGATATCTGCTCCCTTACACGTTCTTCAAAAGACGATGAGTAAACTAAGATAACCTGTGTGTAACGTAACTGTTCATATACGGTCTACTATGAAATAATATTAACATTCCTTATCATGCACTTTGTTATGTAGTGAAGCTTCTCTCTGACAGTCATGTGCCCTCTTGAATCAGGATTCACGGTGCTGAAGCAAAACACAAAAGGGAGTAAGTGCATCAGATTTATTTAAACATTTTTCCTCAGCGCCAACTCCTTTGTTTCATATATTTCTCAAATAAAATTCTAAGCCATTGTTACTAAAATTCGAATTTTTATAAACCATGTACTCGTCTGGAACTTACAATTTGCAAAGATACTGTTTAATTTCTGAGTGGCAACACTACCAATTACAACCCAATGATTCTCATCAGAGGCATTTAGAGTTAGTTCCCAGGGGACAAAACACACTAGAAAAAACTACTCCCACCAAGGATTACTGCTAGTGTTTATAGGTAGAAGGACAAAATACTAGTAATCATCCTAAACTGCCAAGGAGTTCTCCCCACAGGAATTTTCTCAAAAATTTGTTATTTGAGCAACCTGACCTAAATATATTGACATACGGGCAATTTACTCCATCCAAATGCTCTTTCTGTTGCATGTGATTTAAGTATTTTAAGTCCCTAATTTGGAAGCCGTACATTTATTTTTACACTTGGCAAAACTCACACTCGCATACAGTAAAATTTTGAGTGTCTCTAAATTGGTAAATCAAATTCTGGTAAAGCTATCTCAGTAACAATTTTCCAAAAATAGAACTCAAGGAATAGCACAAAAAATATCTGGAAAGAACAGCCTTTTTCTGGCATGAGGAAATAAGTGGAATAGCTCAAGAGGGATAGGCATCCATAATTTTCAAGCTGTACTAGGAAACAGCATTTCATAAACCTGGAGTATCTGAATCATGCAGTAAAGACTGAACCAAAGTGAAGCAAGATACCGGACAAGAACAGAAACTCCCTCTCAAGAGTCAGAGAGTTAATGGAAATGTGTTGTGCAGACTTTGGAAAACTACGGTGACGTTTCCCGTTTTAGATACAGGGCTGGAAAATGAAAACAGAGTGGAGTAATATCTTTGGCGTTACAGATAATCCCTCATGCAACTAGAAGTTCTTCTTGTGCACCTTCTACCACTGGTGCAGCCGAGATGGGAGAGCAAGGGAACAGAGACGAATTCACATGAGGAAATGCAAAGCCAGTGGGGCTTTTACGTCCACGTGGGGAAGTAGCGTGCATTTTTCACTAGTAAGGAAGGACATGATTATTGAAATACTTAGGGACTTTTGCTATGTTTATTGGATACCTGCTGTATTCTTAGCAATGCACTAAATATTAGTGATGACAAAATAAAAATATTTTACCCATTCTGTAAATTATTATTCAGAAAATCATGATGATTCAGAAAATCTCCAAATGCAAATAGTTATTAAATTATGACTAGCAGTGAGGTAACATTAAATTCATGTATTTCATATTAATAGGAAAAAAACCAAGAGGTCTTTGTAAGTATTACTAGTGAATATTTCTGTAGCATGGAAAAAAGTTATTACTTTCTATCAATAGGTTATTGATATGATAATAGCTTAATAATATAATAGGTTATTTTTACATCACTATTATTATGGCTTTTAGAAGCAAGGGAAATTCCTTTATTTTTTTTTTTTCAGACAGGTTCTCGCTTTGTAGTTCAGGCTGGTCCTGAGCTTATTATTAGCCCAGGCAAACCTCAAACTCAGCAATCCTCCTGCCTCTGCCTCTCCAGTGCTGGGATTACATGCGTGAGACACCACGCCCAGCATTGTGGGGTGTGATACTGATTGCTGGTGGGTGTGATCATATCACACCCAAAATCATATCACTGTATGTGGTTACCAGGATCGAACCAAGGACTTTGCGCTTGCTAGGCAGACAGCGGAACCACTGAGCTAAATCTCCGGCCCCGGGAAATTCCTTTTTTTTTTTTTTTTTTTTTTTTTTTTTGAGACAGGGTGCTGCTTTGTAGTTCAGGCTGACCCTGAGCTCACTATGTAGCCCAGGCAAGCCTCGAACTCAGCAATCCTCCTGTTTCTGCCTCCCCAGCGCTGGGATTACAGGCATGAGCCACCACACCCGGCAAGGAAGTTACATTTTTAAAATAATCTAAGTATAGAATTTTGTGAATACTTAGAAATCTATCCATGACAAACCCTTTTCTCATGTCGTTTTTCTTGTATTTTGATATGTAGATTTATTTAATATTTAAGAATATATCTGTTGTTCCCAAGATGTGCCCAATATGTTACAATGTGTTACTCATGAAAACAATGTAGTTTGTCTTAAGTTTTAATGAAAATAAAAGGAACCAGTCAAATGTAATGCTAAGTTATGTTGTGGAAATGGCATTTGTTCCAAACAGTAATGGTTTATTAAACAATTTCAATGTGCAAGGAAGAATGCTAACTCATGAGGCTGCACAGCATTCCAATATAATAGATTCTATACTTAGCACTCCTTTACTCAGCAAGACTCTAATGACCAGAGAAATAAAAATAACTTGCACAATATATATGAGTATTATATGATACAGCATAGATTTGAAAATAATTTTATAAAAGACAATAATCTGTGCTTTAAAACCTTTTAAATATTTTTAATTTTTCAAATTATCTTCTAAAATATTGATCTTAATAAATGGAGGTTGTGAATAAGTCCATTGCAATATTGACTTACTAATGACCTTAACAGTATTTCAGCTTAGGACTTAGCTGTCTGTCGCCTTACAGTGTGGTGAAGAAGCATCAATTCACTGTGGATATGGAGAAGTGTGTTGAATTTAATGCCTGAATTCAATGGATTCAACTCTTAATAATCTTACAATTAGCAGAGAAATTCCTGCTTGCTTTTCAGGAATTCATAAACACATTTTTGTTCCCAATCATTCCCTCCTACACAGAAAGCCATTTTTGTTTTGCAACTTCTATTTTGCTTCTTTATCAGTTAAAATATTTAATGAAGATGTGAATTATAACAACCTCATAAGGTTATATAAATTTACTGATAACTAATATCCTTTTCATTTATGCAATAAAAGTAGATTTCTCTGTCTTTTCCCATATCTCTTAGGTAGGTTTCTTCTTTCTAATTGCTGTGCAGTCTTGATGAAGTCTTATCATTTCAAGCAAAGTTAATGATTGAAAGTTACCATCCTATTAACCAAGTGATTGATGTTAGATAATTACATTGTGTAAGACAGTAGCTACAAAGAAAAGCCTTCTTATTCTCAGTATGTCAACACTTCTTCCTATTAAAACACTAGAATATTACTTCCCAAATGTGTTTCTTCACACTTTATCTTATAACCCAAACACCATTAAAAAAAAAAAAGGTGGCACTGCGATATCAAACAGTTAGTGTGAAATGTGGCCAGATTTCTGTGAATTTGTAATTACAATAAATATACTGTGCAACTGTAAAGCAAAAGTAATCAGGTAAATTTCAAACATATTATATCCTGAAGGGAAGTCATTATGAACTCCAAAATCAATAAGGAAATGCTCATCAGGAAGGGAGGGAGAGATGGAAAAAGGTTTATAACCCAATTGCAAATACATATGCTTTTGTGAAACTAAGGAAAAGCAGATAGTTCCAGAAGGAGAAAACTGCATACAGGAAGCAGAACTGATATATATATCTGCAGATTGACATAATGATTTGCAGCCCACAGAGGTTGAGATAGTAAATAGCATCCACTCTCTTGACACTAGAGTTGTCACAGTACCTTGTATTACAAAAGTTTCCTACAAAATTCTTGTCATACTATGTAGTTAAACAGTAGGAACTGAATATTATTTTGCTTTAACATCGTATCAAAAAATACTAAAGGAAGCGGTTCAAGAGATTTAAAAACTATTATTAGTTGTGGAATGCATATGAAATGATTTTTTTCAGGTTGTTTTTTCTTGTATCAGTGTATGTTCATGTATATACTAATTACATTCACTTGAGGGAAATGGTACACGTGAGTAGAATATTTCTATGCCTTTCTTTTTCCCTCCTTCTTGCACCCCTAGCATCAAATTCATCTGTTTATCTTGTAAGACCTTATAAATGTAATTATCATATATACATATTGAAAACCAGATTAATAAATGAAAGAACACATCAAACAAGTAATACAATCATACTAAGTCAAAGTTCACTTTTAGATACTGTGTCCACATTGAATCACATCTTTTATTTTGTTTGTTTTTTCCTTTCTTTTTCTTTTTTTTACTGTTATCTGTTGTTTAAAAAAAAATTCAGGGTGTTGTTGTATTTATAGGAGCAGAGCTAATCCCAGACCCCTACTGTTGCTGTTTTGTGTTTTATTTCATTTTCTTTTGTTTGAGACAATGTCTCACTTTGTAGTTCAGGCTGGCTCTAAACTCACTACATAGCCCTGGCTGGCCTCATACTCCCAGCAATCCTCCTGCCTCTCCCTCCTGAGTGCTGGGATTATGGGCATGAGCCACCACCCCCAGCCTGTTTATTTCGTATTTCATGTATAAAGAGAAACAATTGATATGTAAACTTGTTTGTCTGAATTACTTCACTTAACATTATGGTCTAAAGTTTTGTTCATTTTTCTACAAATTACTTAAGTTTATTGTTTATGGCAGAATAGTACATTACTGTGTATAAATACCACCTTTTGAAATCTTCATCAGCTGGCAAATGTAAGATTTTTACATGAGGTTTGTCCATAAACATGGGTAGGAATATACCACAGTAGTATAATTTGTTTTACTCTGTTGGGAAGATACCTAGAAAGGGCATACCTGGGTCAATGCTGATTTTCACAGTGGTAGTATCAGTTTATAGTGCCACCAACCATGGAGAAAGGATGCACTCACAGCCTCAATGCTTGATTTCTTGATGGAATGTGGTGAAATCTCAGTGTTGTCTTAATTTGCATTTGTCAAATGGCCAATGATGCTTGACATTATTTTTGCCACATTTTCAGAGTGAGTAAGCTCATACTTAGGATAGAAAACCAGAAAATGTGTAAGAAGCACATCTTATATTCTAGAAAATTCTTGGAAGATATGAGACAGAAGTGGTATAACTGTTAAGAAAGAGCAGAGGAAACCGCAAGTAAAGGCACATCACAGAGGTAGAGATGCTTTCAAATAAAATCGAATAGCCAGAGTAGAAGGGTCTGCAAGGACGAAGCACCTCCTTTGACTCATTCAAGAGCCTTATCCAGGAGACCTGAGCAGGTATGAGTAAGCTTCCTCCCTTTTCATTCCCAAACAGGTAGTTTCTGCTTAGTAAAATCTTACTGTGATAATGGAGGCTGAAGACGTCTTTATAGGAGCAGAGCTAATGCCAGACCCCTACTGAAAAGGAAATAAGGGAAACATTTGCCTGAGGTGTTTCTTGCAGAAGTGGGGACTGGAAGTAAGAAGTTAGCTGGGATGCGGCCACCAGTTAGAAAGAAGAGAAGTTGCAATAATTCTTACACATCACAAGGAGAAAGACCTGCCATTCTAACTATATTTTCATTAGTACTGACATTTTTAACTACAAGAAGATAAGGAACAAGGAAATAGCTAAATAGTTAAGAAGGAATAACAGAGAATCAACAGATATTTGAAAAAGATAAATTTTCACATAAAAATTGCAATTATGACCATAGACCACAGAAAAGTAATTGATTTTAAGGAAATTACATATCAATCAACTCATTAAAATAGCAGATATGAAGAAAAATTCCTTCTCTAAAAGGTAGTAGACAAATACACTAATAATTTATAAAATTAACCTACTTGCAGTTTGGCTTAGAAAACTGGAATATCTGAACAAGTTTCCTGAATGATTAGGGCAAGCCAGAGTAAAAACATAAAGGGGAAATGAAAAATGCATCCCCATGATTCAACATGCATCTAAGAAATTTATAAAGGGGAAAGATTTTTAAAAGGAGAGGAATAAGTTTCCTCCAAGTTGAGAAAGATAATCCTCAGAATGAAAGAAATCATAGATCTCTAATCACAAAAAAGGGAAGAAAAAGAAAAGAAAATCACCCAATATATTTTAAGAAGACAAATTTAGATAAATGTTTGTCAGGTGTTAGAACCTAAAAATAAACTAAAAGAAAGAAGCCTCAGAAAATCTTTTGTACAATAGTTTTATCATCACTAAACTGCACTAATAGACTGCAAGAAAACTATTTAGAACTTAACACTAAATGCCAGGTAAAGATAACATTGAAATAGTTCTGCAAATTCATAGATGTATTGGGGAAATAAAGGAAAACAGTTATATCTAAATAACAGTTCATAAAATAAACATTAACCTGTTCAAAATATTAATGACATTACATATAAAACTATCTGGATACTAATTTTAGGGAAGGCACAACATCAAAAAAGATTGTAAAGATACAATATTTACACATCTCTGACCTATTTATTTCACTTATGAGTATGTCCTGAAGGTATGTCCATCTGAGTATAAATGACTCACCACATTATCTCTTTCTGGCAGAGTAATATTCTACTTCACACTTGCACGCGCGCGCGCACACACACACACACCTTCTTTGTCCAGTCTAGAATTGATGGGCATTTGGGTTGTTTCCAAGATTAAGCTATCACAAACTGAGCTGCTATAAACATGGGTGCACATATGTCTCTGTGATATGAACCTTGTAATTCTTCTGTGTATATCCCCAGCAGGGGAATAGCAGGGTCAAATAGGACCTCTAATCCTCATTTTCTGAGGAATCTCCACACTGATCTCTATAATAGTTGTACCAGTCTACATTTCCACAAACACAGAAGGGGTTACTTTTTCTCCACAGCCTCACCAGCACTTGTGGCTGGCTAATTTCAAAATAGCAGCCTTTTCTTGTGAAGTGAGATGAAATCTCAGTGCTGTTTTCATCTGCATCTCTCGAATGGCAGTGACATTGAGCATTTTTTCATATACTTCTTAGCTCCTTTTACATCTTCCTCTAAAGTGTCTGTTCAGGTCACAGATGTGTAAATATATCTTTTCTTTGGTATGAGAAACTGAAGATGTAAATCAGTTCTAGAATGCATGATAGATATTGTGAAATAGTAAATATTCAAAGGGAAACGGGTTTTAGGGGTAAGTAATGAGGGGAAAGAAAAAAATTTGATGGTTAAAAAAAGGAAACAAAGCTTGTGCGTATGGTAGAGTTGTGGGGTGGATAGGAGATGGGGGAAATGAGAATTGTCATGTCATACAGGTACAAGTTTTCAGTGCTGAGCATAATCATGATGTGTATATATAATGTACAAATAAAGATTCAAATTTTTAAAGATTGTAAAGCATGATAACATAAATATAGAATTTAAAACATTGCTATAAATGGAAACAAAAATGTTATGTCAAAATTTAAAATGTACCCAGAAAATCAAGCAAAACTAAAAACTTATATTGTATATTTACAAAATACAGCTATGTGATATATAAATCATAAAGTATTAGAAACACAACAGAAAATTTGAAATTCTAAATTAATTTAAGTAAACTATAAGTTCTCAAAGAATGAAAAATCAAGCATGGAATTTACATGTAAAAGATTATAGCATATAATTAATGGATACCTCCAAAGATTTATTATTTTAAAACTTCACAAGATATCTCAACAATCTTAAACTTAAGAATTTTGTCCAGCAAATTGGGTAGATAGCTCACGACTGAAATCTAGCACTCTGCAAATCTGAGGCTTCAAAATTTGGAATCAAGCATAGATCACTGAGCAAACCAGTGAGACCCTGTTTAAACCTTTTTTAAAAATTAAATTTTGGTGGGGCCGGAGATTTAGCTCAGTGGTTCCAGCCCCTGCCTCTCAAGCACAAGGCCCTGAGTTGGATCCCGGTAGCCACATACAATGCTGGGCGTGTTGACTCACGCCCACCAGCCATCAATACCACATACTACAGTGCCGGACATGGTGGCTCACGCCTGTAATCCCAGCACTCAGGAGGCAGAGACAAGAGGATTGCTGAGTTCACGGCGGCTTGCCTGGGCACCATAATGAGCTCAGGGCCAGCCTGAACTACAAAGAAAGACCCTGTCTAAAAAAAAAAAAAAAAAAAAAAAAAAAAAAAAAAAAAAAAAAAAAAAAAAAAAAAAAAAAAAAAAAAAAAAAAAAAAAAAAAAAAAAAAAAAAAAAAAAAAAAAAAAAAAAAAAAAAAAAAAAATGAGTTCTAAGAATGTATCTCATTGCAGAGGCCTAGACTCTGGGGGGAAAAAAACATTCTGCATACTGTGTTATTCAATAAAAATGTGGTATGTCTGCACAGGAAAGAATGAGCTTAGGAGTGTTCTAACATGAATTTACTTTCAAATCACATTTTATAAACATGGAAGACATTTAAAATAACTGAGATCTAAAAGATAGTAACTGTTTCATCATGGCTATAAAATAGCTCTTGGGTAAAATTGCAGAATTAAACCAAAATTTCTAATGCAAGTGTAAATTAATTTGTCAAATCACGTGTTTTTTTAAAACTTTTTCAAAATACCAGAGTTGACTGAAGATGTTGTAGTGAGTAAAATATGCCAGGTATAGAGAGATAAAAACTGCACAATCTCACTACTACACATGTGAAATCTGAAAGAATTCAAATTCATAAAAGTAGAGGGAAATGGTTAGTAGAGATAGGCAGGGATTCAGAGGCCTTTGCTGTTTCTATTTTTCACATAAAGAACTTAACTCCAAATATTAGATGCATTTTTGAATGTGTGTTGCAGAATCTGATGTCATATTTACCTATCATATATTAGTAAGCTAATTTTGCCTTCTTGGCCTAAACAGCAAATGACTCATCACTAGATTTTTTTTTTCCTGTATTCACGGATCACTGAATGTTATGTAAAAACTCACAATCAGATTTTCTGCTACAATTCAAGATGAACCTACATTTGGTAGAAATCACACACTGAAGTAAATACCTCAGTGATAACAGCATGAACTAATAAATCTCTTAGTGGCATTGCTGGACAACAGCTTAATATGTTTGTATTGCAGCAGTCAGATGTTTTGACTATCTTTTTATGCAAAAGAGTAAACAAATAAATGATGGGAAACTTCTACTTAATGGCATTTTTATTGCTCTGTGTCCTTTATACTGAGACATATTTTCTTGAGAATGATACTCTACAGAAAATATTTTGTTATATTTTTAGAAAAGCTTCAAACCATGTTGTTATTTCTGGATTAATAAGTCATAAAAATTCTTAGTCCATTTTATATTATCTCACCAAAAAATAGAGACAGTATACAATGATAGATTTATTAAAGTTCTTGCTTGACTAGGAACATTCAATTGAGTTGCATACCTCAGAGGACAGTCTGAGAAATATATGAACATTTGAAGAAAATTAGGTAGAAGTTCTAGGTGTCACTGCCAAAAGAGAGAAAATATTCCCAAGAAACTTTGAGAAAAAATTAATGGATAATGTAGCTATCCCTCCCTCACCCCCATTATGTCATTATTATCTAGAAAAATTAACAACTGATAGAGTTGTTCAAATTTATTTGTTAGTAAATAAAGGTTAGCCTTCATTGATTAATACATACACTGAAGGCAAACAACACAAGAGGAAAGATACCTTTTCTTTGGTTACAAAGAAAAGTGAAATAAATATTTACAAAAAGTAAAATAAATATTTTTAAAAGTTTGTCATTGTTTATTAAATAGTGTACTAGACATTGGGACATAAAAGTGAGAAAGACAGAACCTAACCTCTGTCTTCAAGATGCAAAGAGTTTGGAGCAAAATAAAACTAAAGACAGAGTTTAAATTACATGACCTAAACATTAAAACACAAGGCAGTAGGTTACATGCACAGAGGAAGCGTGATGCCTGGAAGGAATCATAGGGTACACTGGAGTTGCCCAGGGTAAGAGGGATGGTGGAGGAGCAGAGTGTGGCATGAAAGTCAGAGAACTACTTTCTCAAAGTCTTCTCAGATACGTCGGGAGTATTTGGGGGCTTCTCTCTTCTTAATATCTCAGTGTAAAAAGTCACCCAGAACATCTATAACTATAACTTCGATCTCCATGATCAAAATGATAGCTAAGACAGTTTTGCAAAAATAGCTTGCAACACTGGCCTAACATGAACACTTATTTAGTCTTATTAATCACAATTATTTATGATCTCCTCTTCATAGTACAGAATTTCCTCCAAAGTATTCTTTTCATTACTGACTTTACATTCCTTCTAGACCCCACCTGCCACACATCTGCCTTTAATTAACATTCTTAGCATATTCTGTAGCAAAGAGAAAAAAAGGTGGTTATCTTTAAGTCACTTCCTCTGATAGCTACACAAGTACAAGTTTTGACTAAACTTTCTAATTATTCAAATGGGGCTTTCCATGAAAGCTGCACTGTACTACAGAGGAAAAATAATATACTGTGCTATGTACTTCAGTCATAATGTTTTCCAGCCTTATTTACTTTTCCAAAATTTGCCATCATGGATATGGTGATTTAGACAATAAACCTAGTATTGTATTTGATAAAGAGACATTAAGTATTTGGAGGTCCATGACACATAAAAACAGTATTAAATGAGAGACATAGACAAGTACATGAAAAAATATAATGCAACAGTGTTTTGACACTTTTTCACTTGTCTACATTTTGCAAATGTTTAGTATATGATGAAACATTTTTTGAAATCTTGAGTGAAATGAAGTTCTTGTTTTCTGGTATCATACTTATATTTCCATTAAGATTTCTAATTAATTCTTCAGTGGCCTATAGTTAGTTCATTCATGTATTCTATGAACTGCTCACTGTCTGGTATGTGCTGCATGTCTCCTGTATGCCCCCTATTGACTTATAGCATTATAGAACATGTTATTTCATGTGTGTAGTTTAACATTCTGTTTTAGGGTTTTAAAAATAGATAAAAGGGTAAGTAGCAATGGGAGACAATAATAAAAAGAACAATGTTGGTCAATAAAACTATGTGCCTCATAAAAGAGCCAATCCTAGGTCGCTACTTCAATATAAAAACTGTATTCAGGGAAAAGGTGATGTTCATATACTACTCTTTCTGAATACATGAGTATCTAATGTGTCATATTTAATTTTAGGATATACACTTTAAATGTCATAGCCAACATTTCTGTGTACACTGTGATGCATGATTAGAATGAATTAGAACAGAGAAGTTAAATCATTCTTTTCAGTGATAAAAATCTGAGCTGCTATATGAGATGTATTTGAGAACATTTCTGCTAACATTGAATTTGAATTTCTTAAATGCACTGCTAAAGTAGTAGCAAGATAGTAAACTGGATGATTTCTAAAGATACATTTGAACTTGCAACACTAAAGCAATTGACACACCTACCAATATTCCAAATTCCATTGTTCTTCTAATTTAACTGAAAATAAGTATAACTGTTCAGTAAATATGCTGTTATGATTTTAAATATAAAATTTTGAACCATATATCTTTAGAGGTAAACATTTTCTCACCATATTTATAAATTTACAAATCATTAAAAGTTTATAAACATAAGTACAGTGTTCACAAATTATATAATCTGTTATATTTGAAGGTTTAGTTTTTAATTTTGGTGACAAATGACATTTATATATTGGGTTCAGAGCCTGAATAGAAAGCCTCTGGGAGAAACACAAAAGTATGAGTAATGAGAAAAACAGCATAATAAAAAACATTTAGAAAAGTTAATGACATATGTTCCAAAAATTGACAGGAAAAACTCATCAAGTGATCATGGAAATTATCTTTGAGCACTGAATTACTTTGGGCCTCATTTTTTTTTTTACTCTATAGCACAAATAGTTGGGAATTATCTGAAATGTTCGTTTGAACAATAAACACTTGATTTTATAAAATTCTCTTTTCACCATAGAACAAATGAGTCTCAAATGCTTGGAGAAACAAGGAAGATCTCTTCTAATGAAAAAAAGAAATATCTGTCATAGTTTTGAGACTATCCTTCACTCTCAGGTATCTAACTTTGTGATTAAACATTAGTCTTATTTATCTCTGGTCTTTCCACTGTCAAATTTTCAGTCATTCCATTGCTTATTAAGACCAGAAGGCCTGTAAGAAGTAGACCATGAGGGAAACTGAAATCATCAAATGCTGCTGTATTGGTGCTTTTAAAAACATAGAAGTGGGAAAATAGATTAGATGAGGCCTTTGAATTAACCATGGACCAGAGAAGCCTCTTTCTCATTACTAAAGATAATTAAGACTTTGCTGTGCAGATTGTAGAATATCTTAGTGGAAATTTTCTTCTTGATATTTAACAATAATCTCCACAAAACTTTGAAATAAAATAATTATGACATTAATATAGGTATTCACCACAGTCTTGTCTAATGGTTTTATTAGTATTGAACCTAAACAAGGAAATTTAAAATATGATTAAAATTGAATATTTAAAGCTGGAAGAAAGTAACCAAACTAATAATTTATTGTATGAAAACCTGATACTACCTGAATGTGAGAATGTGAGAATTAGGCTATATTAGTGGTGATGCAGAAACTGTAGTCATGTGATTGTCATTAGTGATTAATACAACTAATATAGAGGAGATAAATATAAATTATTATAATAGTAATAGACAAATGTTCTAATCTTATGTATCTTACATGTAGTAGAAGCTATAGATATTTGTTTTTACAAAGTTATTTCTGAATTAATGAAATATTTTATGTACATGCAAGTCAAATGGCCTTTACCAACTCTAAAAGAACTTAAAAATTGTTCTGAATTTTATAAATGGCCACTATAAAAATTGTTTATGATTTTTGAATGGTGGTATCTTAAATATGCCTATATAAAAAGACTCTTCCAAGGATTCTAGATTTGTTAATAAATGATTGTATAAATTAACTTGACTATCCTCTACATGGGTCTGCTTGTCAAACTTTTGTTTCTGTTTATCTGGAAATTTTTCTGTCAGAGCTTGGTTTTGCATTCTGCTGTGGTAGAGGAACTGATTCTAGTTTTAGGGTATAACGTTTACTTCTAACACATACTTTCTGGTGTCTCAGAAACCATAAGTAACAGATATTAGTAAGACCTTTCTACCCTTGGTTGGGTCTACAACTTCACCCATTACAGAATTATGAACAGCATCATTTTGATTCTACAGCACTATAACTGTGAACCTTCCTGCTCTTTTTATAAAAATCAAAAATTTTATTGGTATATTTATATACATCATTACATTTATATACATGTCATTTTATATACATGTCATTATCACACTGAGTTCTAAAGACCTTAACTGCTTTTATTCTTAATTTTAGTCCCTTGAGCCTAGTATGAATATTTTGTTCCACATAAACTTAAGTTTAATTTTGTATCATGAGAAAATTGTCCATAAGTGGGGAATTGATCTTTCAAGTGGATTATCTCTTATATTAGTTTCCTGTTGGTTAAAGATTTAGTGGCTGGTTGGTTGGTTGGTGCTACAGACCACTGAACACAGGATTTTTGCACTGAGCTATATCCCCAGCCTATTTTTTATTATTTTTTTTTATATTTTTGAGAGAGGATCTTGCTAAATTCCCAGGCTGGACTTTGACTTGAGATCCTGCTGTGTCATCCTCCCTAAGTGTCAGGATTAAATGTAAACACCTGGTGCTGTTTTTCACTTCCTGAAAACTTTTGCTTTATATGTTTGGTTTTATGCAGACTTGTGTTGTAGAAACTGGTGTAGTCCAAATTTCTTTGTCACAGACAGAAGAAACTCATCTGTGTGCTTCCTTCCAATACCCTTGGATGGCCATCATGCATCAAAAACATCATATGTGGTAACATAGAATAGCACTGAAATTGAAGACAGATTTGTCCAAAAGAACCAGAACCAGAAAATAGCTCAGTATTACTCTGAAACTTGCAATAGAGAAAGAGTGATGCCAGGACAGAACTAGGCTCATTTCAGATTTTTTTTTAAAGGAACAGTAGGGATTTATAGCAGAGAGGCAGGACTGAGGAGGCCTCCATTGGATAGAAAATTGCTAAATTACAATCTGTACATCAAAGCTTCGGAATGCTCTCTTCTTATCCTTTCTTCTATTCCTCACCATGCTGGGTATAAAAGTTCTTGCTAAACAGACTTAAGGAATTCCTGCGAAGGCAAGCTGGGCAAGGGAGAGTGAGTCTCTAAACTAATGGGATTTTCACATGTGTGGGCTAGATAGACCCCAAAGCGATAAGGCCAGTATTTAGAAAAGAGGTGTGCAGACTGAAGTTTGGTTGAGTAGATGATCTTTGGCAGAGTCTAGACTTTGGAATTGTGTTAACAGCTTGATCATTACCTTTTTGTGTTTAACTGTGTGAGGTATTGTGCTGTTTTTGCTTTGAGTTATATGACATTAGCATCACTGAAATGATGTGTGTATTTAATTTTAAAGTATTTCCTTCTGATTAATATTAAAGATATTATAAAAGCAAGATATTCATAGAATTAAAAAAACATAATACACATCTAGTATTTTAAAATTCTCATCTTTCTATTAAAATGGAAAGCAACCCTAAGAATTTTCATCATGTAATATAAATAATAAAGTATTATTGATTATCTGAAATAGTTTCTCACTATATACCTTAGTCTGTCCTCAAGCCCACAATTCTCCTGCCTCAACCTCCTGAGTGCTGGAACTACAGGGATGAAATACAATATTCACCTGGCATTTAACTCTTTTAAAAATTGTAGTCCTTATTGGTGCATTTCATATACAGCTCACAATCACACTCAACACTGAGGAATTTGTAACAGTGTATGAGCTAATTCTCATTTTTATTCATATCCCTACCCACCAAACAACCTCCCACTCATTTGCCTTTTGAACAAGATAATCTTTTAAATTAGATATCAGTTTCTTTCAATAAAATAAGAATAGTAAGTACAGTAGGTACTTAAAGACATTGTCTTCAGTGTTAAAAAGTCCACCTGTGTGTTCTTCACTTGAGCTATCTCTCAAAAAATAACCATCTTTGAAACATTCTTCAATTTGCTGTACATTATGTAATAACTAATTTCTAAGAAAGTTTATAACAAATTATTACTTGAAGAACAGTAATTGGTATTAAATCAATGTATGTTTAATTATAATATTAAGATCAGCTTTGATGACATTATTGGACAATGTGTAAGAACATACCCTAAATTTCTGAAGAATCCTTGTTATACGGAATCTTACTAATGTTTCATGTGTCTGAAAAAATAGATGAGACATTCGAATCCATGCATAGTAGAATTCCTTGAAAGCACAAGTAAACATCAAAAGCATAACATGGCACTAGCTCTCCCTCCAGAAATTATGTATATTAAGGTATCAGAGTGTCTCACAATATTTCTGTCTCTCTGTTTTTACGTAATTGCCTGCACCACTGTTTCATTTTCTCTCTACTAAGTTTGAAACATGTGTTTTATCTTCTCATTGATGATGGGTGGTCAGTGAGGGGTCTGAGCTATCGGGGCTGACAGCACACAGGCTGGCTTGACTATAGGAGTTTGAGAAAGATAAATCAATAAACAGGAGTGAAGGCAAGTTCAGCAGCAGCAACCAGAAATAAACTGTAAAAAAGATAAGGGCTGAAAAAGAAAAACTCCCTAGACAATGTTACAAGACATAGATTTGAAATCGGGCCTTTAAAAAAAAAAGTTTTATGTAGAGAGATTTTACTCAATACCAGTGGAAAAGCTCTTGCTCGGGCAGACCATGAAGGGTGCTGAGCCTCACCGACAAGTCAGACGTGCATTCATTCTAGAAAAGGTGTGTAACAATTAGAACTACAAGGTATTGAGGAATGTTCACTGAGCTCTTAACAAGAAACACTAAAGAACAAGGCATAGATGTAAAGTTAAGCTTTGTGGGTCTGGTAAGAGCAAAGAAGAAATATTAGACTGGAATGTATTGAGCATTAGGCAAAAGCTTTAGAAAGAAAAAAAAAAAAACAATGCTATTAACCAGTAAATCTAGAAAGGAAGAAGAAACCCTTTTTCTTGTTTACATATATCTGCAACTTATAATGATTGAAAGAATGTCCTATATTAAGGGAGAGAGAATCATTTGGTATTTAAGTTTCTTAAGTATATAATCTTTCCCTATCTGTACTTTTTCTCAGTTTATACACTTACTGGCACACAAATTCCCTGCTCACTTCACTTTCACTTCTGTGCCTCATGTTAATATCATTGGTTTTGTTTTTTGGTTCTTTGTCTGGTACTGGGGATCAAACTCGTGCACCTGTGCTTCCAGGGTAGGTGCGGTACCACTTGAACTAAATCTCCAGCCTTAATACCGATTTCTAAGTGGTATTTACATTAATGTCAGTAGCCATATAAATCATGACACCACTATCCTCTCTAATTATTCCATGTCCCAGTTCAGTCATGATTAATTACCCCCAGACAGCCACAGAAAGTACACAGGAGTGACTGCTGAAGCTCTGGTCAATCTCCAGCCCTCTGGCCCTACCAGAGGTGAAAGTAGAGAGATATTAAAAGTTCTGTCCTCGTAATCATAATTCTTTCTCTTGATAACCAGACCTCCATCTTTTGCTCCTTTGCCGGTTATGTTAGTAACTTTTTATTCATGCTACTTGAATGTAGTTGGAAAGGGCCTATTATGGATTACAACAAATATGAAAATAGTCATTTTGCCTTTATCTTCTAGGAAATCCTATGGATTTTATGAGTTCTGTAACAGGAATGGACAAAGAAAAGAAAAAAAATGTTTTTAGAGATTTTCATTGTGTAAATGATCTTCTTTAGAATATCTATATTTGCCCTATACTATATTTTTATCTTAGTCTTGTCACCAAAGAACATGGTCCTTGCTTCAACTGCAATGAAGAGAGCGCTTTCAGGGTTTTAAATGGGTGTAGTTTAAAATCTTAGAGAAGGAAAGGAGTTAAATTGACTGCATACTTGGACTGGCTGTCTGTGAGGCACAGAGGCGTAGAGGAAGAAGTCCTCTGAGAGTAGTGAAGGCTGAAGGCCCCCTCACTCTGTCCATCATTCAGTGCGATCCTTGGGACCAGGCTGCTTGGGGCAACACTCCTCTCTCTATGCTAGAGCCTCTGTTACACTCAAAGCCTGTTCCACCAGTAACCTCTTTCCCAGGGCTCTCTGTGCCCCCGAAGAGTGAGAACACTTCCTAACCTCCTTTTTTATTTTATTTATTTATTTATTTATTTATTTATTTATTTATTTATTTATTTATTTATTTATTTATTTATTTATTTATTGCTTTTTGAGACAGGGTCTCGCTTTGTAGTTCAGGCTGGCCCCGAGCTCACTATGGTGCCCAGGCAAGCCGCCGCGAACTCAGCAATCCTCCTGTCTCTGCCTCCCGAGTGCTGGCATTACAGGCGTGAGCCACCACGTCCGGCATTGCTAACCTCCTTCTTATGTAAACACGCACTCTTCATCTGCATTCCCTCCTGGGAGTTGGCACGCGCGCGCACGCAAACACACACACACACACACACACACACACACACACACAGCCTTCCTACCTCACTTTATTGTGGCCACTCTAATTCGAGTGCCTGACTCTCTAACTGGAGATATTTGAAGATTCTATTAAACTTATTTCCAGGTGAACTTTTCAATTAAGTTCAATATCTTACGGATTTGCTGTTTAGTTCCCAACACTGAATGTGTTCTGCAATGTACTTTGCAGAACAGCTTCATATATTTTGCCATCTCAATGGGAACTTTATAGGAGAGGACTCAAGTGTCCTGGTTTTAGCCCTCAGTGAAATGAAATTGTTTCCTTTATTCCTGAAGAGCACAACAATCACTCATGAAAAGTAAAAAAAAAAAAAAAAATGAGTTTTAATTTCCTCCTCGTGATCTGTAGAATAATTCAATGACTGCACAAGGCTGAGGGTTTTGTGGAGGAAGTAGGCATGAATGTACGTGAGAGAAATTGCACTTTTTTGGGTTATCTAAAATGTTTCCCAATAGTTCATTGGATTTAAAGCTTAATTTCGGGTGGACTTTTGGGGAACGCTTGGTACAGGTGCAAAATGAAGGTAATCAATATGTATATTTAAAATGCACCAGTAAACTTAATTAATTAAAAAAGTAAAACTGAAACCATCAGAGAATTAATCTACTGATAAGATAATAATTTGCTGATATGAGAGTGATAGAAACAGATGTGGCCCGCTGGATCCAGAAGGGGAGACCTCGGGGTCTCTACTGGTCCTGGCGACTTCTTCCCTCCTTCTTTCTGTTTCCTGGCTCCTTGGGGTGAGTAGCTTCCCTTGCCAGTGCACTTCCGCCATGAGGTTGTGGCCTCACCACTTACCTCACAGCAGTGGAGTTCGCGGGCCATTGTCTGAAGCCACGCACAAAAGCCAAACTTTCTTTCTTCCGTATTTTCTCTCAGGTATTCTGTCATAGCAAGGAAACCTGATTAATTCACTGCAAAAATTCAAAGATGAACAATTCCTCAACTTGAATGTCCTTTGGCATAAAGTGCATAAGCTTTGCGATGTGTACACATCAACATATTTAAAAATGAACAGAAAGAATTGAAAACAAAATAGCACCTCCTAAGACTTCTGTCATTGCTTTACCATTTTTCATTCTCAAGCTTATGAAAAGTCATAGAACATGCACAGGTTAATGTCAATTATTGTTTGTAATAAAATAATATATTTGTATGTATTAAATCTATTAATATATGGCATATCACTTAAATTTAATGTGCTGATTAATGTTCATTCCTCACAGAATAATTGTCAATTATAGCCAAATTAAAATTGCAGTTTCAGCATATTAATTGGGAAGGAAATAGTTCTTTGCGAGCTTTTGAATGGCTTGTTTAAATCTCTAGTTTACTTAAATTGGCTAATACTTGTGTTTTATTCTCTGTGGCAGAATTAGTGAAATAAGTCATTCAATTACTTTTTTGGTACCTATCATAAATGAGCAAGATTATTTTTATTGCTGAAAATTATTAAGTAGTACACACATTTTGAACTACATTTATGCCCAACATATAAATCATCAGTTGTTTTGGTTTAGTGATTTATGGTGACATTTCATCCTATCAATGATCTATTTTTATAAATAAATTTAAATGTCAATGTACTACTGAATAATTATAATTGTTTGCCTGCATATTTATCTATTATTTCAAATAAACTGAATTTTTCCTGGTGTCATCCAACTTTACAAAGAAATTGAAAAAAAGCTATTTACTATAGATTTGTCTGTAAGGAATGTGTTAAATATCTATTATCCACTCAGCACTTTCAAAGTTAAAATTTTGGAACATCATTTATTGTGTGGGTCCTGATTTTTAAAAAAACCTAATTTTGTTCTTGTTGAAATAGATTATAATCTATTATTTATACTATGAACTAGTACTAAGCAATATACTATAAATGATTAGATTTTGTTCAGTACACATTAGAAGAGGTTAAGGGGTGAAAGGCATAGTCAATCTCTGATATTCAGATGTGCTCACAGAGAAATTATAACTTCATTTTGACCTCGTAGGAATAATAAGGTTTGAATAGTTCTGAGGGAGAAGTACACACATTTTCAAGAGAAGGGACCATTACTTGAAGAAAGCAAAGCAAAACAGAACAAAAAAAAATTACTGTATGATTTCCCTAGAAAAGGAGATACAAACAAGGAAAAATACAAAAATGGAGTCCTTCACTTGTGAATACTCCCTTCTCGTTCAGAGTAGCTGTCTGCCACATCTCTCTCTTCCTCCCTTCCCCCACTTACCCTTCTTTGACATTTAAAAACTTTAAAAGTGCTTTAAATTCAAAAATAGAAGTTATTCTGTTTGAAGGAAAATGCATGTTATGTGCTAATTTTTGATTGCTAAATGTTTTGTTATTGTCAGCATCTCTCTATTAAAATTCACATTCCACATTGCAAGATTAAAACTACAGAGATCATAAAGTAGACTTTAATCTAATTCTGACACCCACTGTCACACACTGGTGAGGGTCTGTCAGAGGCAGAGGAAGATTCCACACCTAATGCTGGCATCGGAGTCAGATGAAACAGTAAAATAAAATTGCAAGCCCTTCAATAAACTGAGATGGACAAGGGGATTCATTGGTAAAGCCTTGTCTCCGTTGTGGCAAAGACTGATTTCTTTTGAAATAGCATAGAGACAAATAACAATCATTTACACAAAAATGCAATTGGATCCAAAAATGCAATTGGAAATGATGAAGTCCAAGTAAATCACAGAGCAAATGTAAAATAATGAAACCATAACTACAGTAGGAAGAAAATCTCTTTGAAAGTTAAGATTTATCAAAGATTTAATATTGATAGAACTAAGTAAAAGTTTGGTAAATGCAAATGCATGTTATAGAACACTGAGTGGCAATACATTGTATGAAGAACATAAGAGAAATGACAGACTAAAATATACACTGTATCTATTAAATGTACTTAATACTAAAGGAGTGACTGGAATTTAAAAGTACACCATCAACAGAAAAATAAATAAAACACATGAACTGATAACTTTTTTTAAAATGTGTGAACACAGATTAGACTCTGCTTTTTCAATACCCAACAGTCTCTTTGGTGTCTCTCCTAATGTCATGTGCTGAGAAGGTCACAATATCATCTTTATGGTATTCCTTCCCAAATGTATAACCCAAATCTAATTATGAGAAAACACAAGACAAATACTGGATTTGCTTCCTGATGCAACTATGAAAAATTGTCACACCCTTAGAATTTCAAAATAACAAAATCACAATTTTATGGTTTTGGAGATTTGAAGTTTAAGGTCTAAGGGAGATTTTTAAAAAGTTATCGCTGGATGTATCATTCTTCTTAGGGTTCTTCCATTTTCTGGCTTCTATGAGATGCTCATATTTCTTCACCTGTAATTTTTTCTTCTTTTTTCAAAGCTAGTAGCGCATCTTCAAATCTTTCTCTATCCCCTTCTCCTTTTCTCTCCATGTCTCACATCTGTCTCCATTGATCAATCTCTTTCTCTGATTCTTAATTTTCTTGGACTTCTTCTCAGTCTAGGAAGTGTATTGGGCCCGAATAGGTCATATCATATAACTCCACCTTCTTTGGTTCCTTAACTCAGCCTCATCTCTAACGTTACCTTGTCAATTAAGAAAACACGATACCAGTTTTCAGGTATTAGTGGGTGAAAGGCCATCTTCTATCTGTCACAGAGACATTTCACAAAATACCATATAACACCTGCAACAAATGTCAATGTCATATGGAAAAAGAGAATGTTTGGCAATTCATTTCTATTAGAGGAAACTACAAGTGCCCCAAAACTAAAAGTAGTTCACAATCTTGAATAGATACAAATTGAATACACTATGACTATGTATATGAGTGATTTTAATGTAAGTAAGAATGGGCAAGAGTATTTAGTATTAGTCAGATTCTGTCATACAAACTAAAAGGTGAACATGCAGAAACTTATGAAATAACAGGAATATAATTATTTTGTCCGTAGAATTTAAATTTCAAAGTCCAACATCAGATGACGTTTTTGTTTAATGCCTTCTACGAAGGCAGCAGATAATAGTTCATTACAAGATCATGTAAAGAAGAAAAAGGTTGCTACTGGAGCTAAGAGAAAAAGGGGTGCCTGCTCATTATTTTAACATTCTTCCCACTAGAATTACCAAAGAGTTGCAAGAGGACTGCCCCCCTCTTGAGAGCATGCCTGCAGGGAACTGAGATTTCCCAAAGGCTCTATCTCCTAAAGGATTCACCACCTTCCAGTGGCACATGACTAACGGCCAAGGATTTCACATTCTAGGGACATTCACTATCCAAACCAGGGCAAAGAGCTAGGGAGTATACCGCTGCAAAATATTCTCAAAAAGTTGATAAAAATAATAAATCCATATAAAGACAAAATGAGAATGCACCAAGCATCAACAATTGATTACTAAAATGATTCAAGAGTTATTTGAGAGATTCTGGCTATTTTTATTTGAAATGATTTTTCTATTTGAAATAATTTCAAATTAAATGTATTTTATAAACATATATAAATATATTTTATAAATATTCTCAGTTTATCAGCTAACCTCTTCGTTATCAGCATGGGGTTGCACAGAGATGGTCTTTAGGCTACAGCAGCTGAGGGTAATACATAAAAATAAGTAAACAAAGCCCAAGTGAGAAGGACCTGGGGCCAATGTTCACAGCCCAGATACCCCAAAATGAGGTTACTTTCAAGTACAAGAAAATACTGCTGAGAGGACTTTAAAGTTAGTAATTAGATTTCCCATCTTCACTACAGAGTATTTTAGATAGCTTTTCAGTAGTGGGTAATAAGATGGACGTGATAATTAAGACATCAAAATATATGATGGATTAAAAGAAATTAACGTCAGAATTTGAGAGCTGAAGGATGCTATAGCTTTGGGGTAGGAGTACAATTGATGTTGCCAGGTGGTGTGGAGAGATGGAAATGGAAAGCTACTTCAGGAAAGGCCTACAGAACCCAGTAACAAATGACACAGCAATGTAACAGGAAAGATGTAAGAGAAGGAAAATATTTTGCAGCAGGTTTTTTGTTTTTTTTTTTTTAGTTTGGGTATGAAATCATAAAATGAAGTGTATGGCAGGAAAATTGCTATGTGAGTATGATTAGGACAATATTTGGTATAGTTAGTTTGACTTAATAATAATAATATAAGAAATAAAAGTTATAGGTATAAGACCAGATTTTAGTAGATACATAAGAAAGGTCAGCTACTTATCTTACTTAACCAAAGATGGCTGGGAATTCTGGTGTCTTAAATTGACACTGGGACATAAGTTGTTTGATATTATAGAAATATGAAATTCCTGAACAGATCAAGTGGAGAAACTCATTTTAACTTAATATGTTTCCATACTTAAACAGCAAGAAAGTATAAAATTAGGCACTTTCACATTTCCTTTTCCCTTCAAAATAAGATGAATTTTCTATCTATAATTCTTTTCTAATTTTATCATATAAAATTACTATTTTAAGGCAATGTAACAGATCTTCTTGAGTCATGCTATCATAATTTTAGAACATGTGTGTGAAAATTGACTTTAAAATCTATACAATCATATGGAAATTGTCATCTCGTATTCCTCCACTACTTTTCAGAAGAAAATAATTTATTCTATTCTCCAAATGTGCAATAAATATTCTACTATATTATTGGTTTTTGCACAACTTGCCCTAATGAGACATTATTTAAATATTCTACAATATTTTATCTTCTATTTTATATTTTCAAGTTCTATAAAATCCAACTGAAATATTTTTCTTTTCTTTTCTACCTCTATTTTCACTTAAAACCAATAGCTTATATTTTATTGGATCTTGGATTTTGGGGGGATCATTTAGAAAAATAATCTCATTAAGGACAGTGTTTATGGAGTCTTTCTAATACATTAAATATTACACTAAATATGAATTCACATAAAAGATAAAATATAGTCATGAATTTACCTTTGTTTCTGTATGAAAAATCACCAAAATGTTCTAATTTGGTTCAATGAAAATTTATACTCTTTAGTTCTGAGGGTTAGAAGTCTAAGAACAAGGTGTTGGGCTTTGGGTCTAGCTCTGTGGGAAAGCTCTTCCCAGCATGTATTAGGCCTTTGGGACTATCCCAGCATGCCTACAGCCCTCCCAAGAATCAGTAAAATGTTTTAAAATTCAAAGCAAAAGGATGGGTAACACAGTTGTCTTCCTTTGTCACGTTGCATGGAACAATCTGTTTTCTTATGTTATTCAGCTTCTCGTAACCAATCTTCAGTCTTGGCCCTCCTCTTTCTCTAGGGTAATACCTCAAACCCTGCTTCCTATTCACTATCTCCTTCTGGCTTTTTTACTTCTTCATCCAAGGAGCTTATTACTACAGTAGTCTTGCTCAAACAATTCAGAAAAATCTTCCTATTTCAATATCTGTAATTTAATCACAGGAACGTTCATCATGAAGATAATTTATTCATGAGTTTCTAAGATTAGAAGGTAGACATCTTTGTAGACCATGCTTCTGTCTTCTACACATATTGGAAAGAAAAACATACTCCCATTAGCACCTACCTTGTTATATAGCAGAGATCAGGCTTGACTCAGTCTTGGTACTCAGGGAGTTTTGTGTCCTCTCCCTACATGATACTTTCTCCCTAAGTATCTCCTCAAGTTCTCATCCCTGTTAAAATTCTTAACCTACAGAAACTCACAGTGTAAGTACCACAAACCACTCTGATTTTACATCTTGAGGACTATGGCAACAAAATCACCAAGGATACCTGTTTTACTAATTCAAAGACATCTGGTCTCATACACTTCTTTGTAAATTTGGATAAGCTTTTTATATTTTAATTTTCTCATGCATATAAAATAAAACTTATAAAACAGACATTTTTATTTGTACCCTCAAAATGAAAATTTTTCATCACATTTATTTCCCATCTGTATTTCTAGCTAAATCCAATCTATATCTATAGTCATCTGACAGCCTTTAAATATATTCAAAATATATTATAATAAACAAAATAAATTATTTATTACATAATACATTCTTTCACAGGAATGCATATCCATTTTAAAATCATTACATGAGAGGGCTGGAGGGTTAGCTCAGTGGTTCCGGCACCTGCCTTGCAAGCGCAAGGTCCTGAGTTCGATCCCCGGTAACCACATACAATGCTGGGCGTGGAGACACGCCCACCAACAATCAACACTGCATACTCCAATGCCGGACGTGGTGGCTCACGCCTGTCATCCCAGCACTCGGGAGGCAGGGACAGGAGGATTGCTGAGTTCGCGGCGGCTTGCCTGGGCACCATAGTGAGCTCAGGGCCAGCCTGAACTACAAAGCGAGACCCTGTCTCAAAAAGAAAAAAAAAAAAAAAATCATTACATGAGAAACTTTCAAGCACTGAAATAAATACCAAAAGAGACAAAGTGGAGTGTAGAACTTTAAACCAAAGTAGAGAATTATCATTATTTTCATCAACTTCATCTTCTAATCTATGTTCTTTTGATGCTGTACACATCTGCGTGTGCTCAACAGAATTTCAGTTCTAAAAAGCAAGAGCATCAACGCAGTACTGATTTTAAAAAAAACAGTCACACAGTGAATACCGTGAGTCAGATAGGTTTCCAAATACTTTATAAGATGGTTCCAGCTACATAGAATTTTGAAAAAAATATTTATTGAACACCTAATTGGAAATAAATCTTCTTAGAGATGACATCCATTTTTTCCAAAGTTCATAAAATCTAGATTTCTACTCTTTCATTGCTGCAATGTATTCTTTGCTGTATTTTAGTTAGTCTCACCTCTGACTTATGGCTTTAGTAATTGAAACAGTCTCCAAAATGAGTCTTGTACTTCACAAGTATATTCTTGCAATTGATTGTAATGCTATTTAAACTTCTAAGTTATTTTAGTATATTCTCATTTTCAATGTTGTCAAATCATCCACTTAATTGGGTTATAAGTTATTATAAGAATTATGAATTGAACTAATATAGTATGTCATAATAAAAACAGTGCTCAGCAACTTTTGTTACACCAGATCATTTTTTGAAATAAAAGTGGTGTTGTGTTGCTTCTTTTTTTTGTATCATTTTTCCTAATTGCTCAGAGAAACAAATTCTTATTACTGTTTTTCTATTTTCTACTTGCATTTGTGAAGATGTGCCTTTGTCAACTGACACAGAAAGACATATAAGGTTATTAATGGTTTCTATTATTAAAGAATAGATCAGTCCTATAATTTTAATGGAATGTTTATAATTTTATCTGAATGAACCAGAAATGAGTTAAAATATTATCTACTAGCTTTGACACAGTCTCAAATGAATTTAACGTTATAGTAGCTGTGCACTTTATTATGTTAATTATATTATAATTTAGAATTTGACACATTTTCTCGTTTGGTGCATTAAGACCATCCATTATAATAAGAAACTTCCCTGACTATATATAGAAAATAGATAAGACACATGACACATTTTCTACAATTGTTGAATTCTTAGATATTATATTCCAAATATAAATTAGCCCAGTTATTATTTTACTAGTCTCTGAGTCAGGAAAATCAATAAATCTGTTGTGTTTCTATAGAGGAAATTCTTCCAAACTGTTTTAAAATACATTATACTCATTATTTTGAAGGGGTTTTGAGCAAAATAGTTGCTGAATACTAAACTACTATGTTTGCATAAAGTCTAGTCACTTATTAATATGTTTCATGACTTTTTTAAATTCTTAGCAAATTTTTACATTTCTTCTAAATGCATTAGCAGGATTGACTAATTCAAATATGTTGATACCTTTCCCAAAAAGTTCAATTAACTTTTCATATACAAATTTATTTATAGTGCCTTCTATTTTTTGGAGGGTGGTAACAGGGATTAAACTCAGGACTTGCAGTTGCCAGACAGGTACAGTGACACTGTCACATCCCTGCCACTCCCCTTTGGTACCAGAGATTGAACTCATGACCTTGTGTTTATGAGGCAGGTGCCAGAGCCACTGAGCTAAATCTCCAACCCTATAATGCCTGCTTTGATGAAATGTAGTGTTTTCCTCTAAATAATTTAACCATAATCTACCTACTATGAAACAGCTCCTGCCAGAGAATCAAGTGATGCCTATCTGAGGGAATATATTATATATTCACTTTCTCTTATCAAATGTTATGTTTAATAATGGCACAGTTAAAATTTTAAGAAATTTTGTAAGTCAGATATTGTAATAAATGTTATGTATTACAGTAAACTTTCAAAATAATGTTTTCTCCATTTCATAAGTGAGTAAACTGAAGATTAAGAAACTTAATTTTACCAGTTAGGCCATATAGGTTGTGCAACTATGTACAGTTTTTTGAGAAAGATTAAAAGTCTATCAATTCCAAAACTTGAGGAACGTGATGGAAAAATGGCTCAAAAATCCTCATTTTATACAGGTTATTTAAAGTCTTCTTAATATTTAGGGTACAATTTGTTGGCATTCCTATAATTTTAAAAGTATTTTAGCAGTCCATATTTTTTGTATAGTCCTACCAAATATGACACATTACCAGATATTTATGAGAACATATTCCAATCACCATGCTGTGTATTTGTTTGAACTGACATTAAAATGTATCAGAGAACAAATGGCTCATAAACAGAAATTTATTTCTCATAGTTCTGGAAGCTTGCAGTAAGATCAAGAGGCTGCATGGGCCTGGCTGTGAGCACATCTCAATTTTAACTCTAACTGTGGCCATCAAACTAAGGAAATTTGAAATCAGACAAAAGAAAGCTTAGTTAGTCCTAAATTCACTCAAAAATGTCCATTCCAATGCTGGGCGTGGTGGCTCACGCCTGTAATCCCAGCACTCGGGAGGCAGGGACAGGAGGATTGCTGAGTTCGCGGCGGCTTGCCTGGGCACCATAGTGAGCTCAGGGCCAGCCTGAACTACAAAGCGAGACCCTGTCTCCAAAAAAAGCAAAAAAAAAAAAAAAAAAAAAAAAAAATGTCCATTCCAGGGCCAAGGATTTAGCTCAACTGGTACCGTGATCAGCTTGCAAGTCCATTCGCAGGTATTATAGGAAAACTGAGAAAAAAATCCATGAGTACAAAAGACACACCTGCATCAACACAGTGAAGAAAGAGCAGCTTTCAAGAAACTTCTTTAAAGAAGCTTTTAGAAGCTATAAATTGATGCTCCGAACAGAATTAAATTTATTCAAAGAAAAGGAGACAGAGTTGAATTGTCTCTGGAAAACATGGGAGAAATAGAGAAATTAATCTAATTAGTCAATAATAAGGTGACTAAAGAAAATATACACAAAAGAAAATTCAGTAAGGAACATCAAAGAAAAGCCAGAGATGAAACAAGACAAATATATATATATATATATATATATATATATATATATATATATATATATATATATGTAAATATATATATATATATAAGGCTCTTCCCCACAATACTTACAAAGTCTTGGTTCTTGCCTGTTGTTGTTATTGAAAGAATGTACAAAGGATTTTTGGCTTGAAGCCAGGTTCTTATAAAACAATCCCATTTATGAAACAATGTGTATGGGTTACAAAATATATCTGATGATTTGTAGAAAAATTACAAATGCCTTTACCTTTGAATCAGGAATTCTCTAACAAGAAACCGCCTTAATGATATACGTGTCATTGTATATAACCAACAGGTTGTGCATTCCATCGCTTATAATTAAAAATATTGAACTCAGTCCAAATGTCCATATCTACAAGAATGATTGAATAAACTATACAGTATTGTAGTTCCTGGTTATGAAAAAATAAAAAGAATAGGAGACTCTATAAACTTATTTAAAGTTACTTCTAGGATAAGTGAAAAATGAAAAATAATCTAGAAAATGTTATCATTTGTATAAAAAAGAAAAAAAATTATGTACCTAATCATCTGTACAATACTGAAATGCTAAAGCAAAAATGACAGACGTTGCTTAAATGCAGAAACTAGAGCAGGCAATGTAGAGATAAAGAAAACTTGAGAATTATGAAAAGAAAAGGACACTATCATGATTAAATTTTGTATAACATTTGCTCTTATAAATATATTGCACACTCTCTGATGGATAAAAAATCAAAACCAATCATAATGTGATAACTTAAAATAGAAAACGAATAATACAAAATAAATCCACTTTCATCTAAGGTGAGTTATATCACCCCTATGAAAGAGAAAAGAAAATCTAATTCTATAAAATGAAAATGATCCCTTAATCTAACAGGATTTATAGGCTCAAAAAATTAGGCTTGTCAGGCACCTGATTCACTAAAAGATGCAATTTGTTCTTTGTTTTGGAAAATAGTCTTTGATCATGCTTATCACATAGGATGTATTCACCAAATGGATGCATAAACAAATACATTCTAAACTTGAAAATATAAAGATCGCTTAATTTTTAACATTGATTTTCCTTTGGATGTGATTTTTGACCCTTGGGACCAAGATTTTTTGTCACAAGTGGGCAGAGGAAAGCACAACTGCCCTAATGAGATGCCTCTGGTACCTAGAGTCCTGCTTTGCCTACCGCCGAGCGTCACACAGTACGGTGTCTGATGAGGGCTAGTTTCTCAAAGGGCGATGTTAACAGACCCTGGCCTCAACCGACTGAAGCTAAACTGTGACAACTAAGAGTATGTTAGTAACAATCTGCACGTTTTGCATGTAAAAAGGAGGTATTCAAGAGTTTATTAATTAATATAAATAGGTGCAAACATTATCCTAAAATTATATAAAATAAAAGAAAACAATAACCTCAGATCTTCACTACTGTGTAAAAAAATATCTCTTTTCTGTTGTTTCACTGTTGTGCAGAAAATCATACCTATTAAGTAAGGTTTACCCAACATCTGATCAGAGAACTATATGTTCTTTTTGTAGAAGTGAAAATATATTTTAAAAACTTACCAAACACTCTAATTACTCTACTCTTGTTTTAAACAAAAAATCAGCCACAGCTTCCTACAAAAGACAAGGATGCAGATGTTGCTTTTAAACTTCCCCAGATGATTTCATTAAATTCAAATTGTAAACTCAAATGTATCTTCTGCTCTCCTCACTTCTTCATGGGTGCAGCATTTGAGCTTGGAATATCACATTAATATTCATTCAAGTAAAGCACTGTCATTTTTGTAAAGAATACTAATGCCTCTTAAATTCTTCAACTTACATTGCTGTGACACTGGACATGTTTGCCGTGTGAAATTTCTGGGAATGCAGGAGATATGATTGAATACAGAAAACACAGCATGAAAGCATATATAAAATCTCTTCTAGTGCCAAGAAAGCTAGGATCTTTCACTAAAAGGATAATTAAGTTGCCTCTCTGACTTGATCATGTTGGGCATATGGACTGAATAAATCATTGAGTACGATTTGTACGCGAGATACATCTTTGTGATCACATGCCATTTACTGTACCATATTCCTTCTAAGAAACACAGCGATTACTAGCAAACTTCTTCCCAACTCCCTGCATGGGTGTGAATCCGGGAACACACACGTTCACTGTTTTTAAGCAGATTTGTAAATTTCCTTATGCAATTATTAAATGGGCTTCTTTCTTATTTTGTAATAAAATTCAATCCGTTTGAATAGTTTTCAGTAGTGGTAGCATAAGGAGTACAAAGTGAAAATACATTTCTTTACAACATTGTTACATATACAACACGGGTAAAACTAGAAAAGTAAACAGTTGCTGATTTATTAATTTTGTAGCTTAGGATAGAAGGTTTGTTACTTATGTACAAGAACTATACTATATATTTTATAAGTGGTCCAAAACAATTCCAATTCTTTCCACTACAGGCAAGCAAAGTGTTTTGATAATCATGTGGTAAACTATTCAAGACATATTAACAAACGACTTTTTTCAATAGCTGTTCCTGCACATTTTATGCTTCCCGTGCCCTTCACAAAAGCTGTCATTTGGGGGCTCAAATGTCCTACATCATTTCTTCAGCACATACTCTTCCAAATGAGGAAGATAGGAAGATGTGCTACTGCACTGTGGAGTGATAGAGCCTGGAGAATTGGTTCTTAACTTTCTTTACCCTGAGTCTATGGAGCTGCTACATACCCGGCCAGACAGAGTGAGGAGCCCTGAGCTCCAGCCAAACAAGTTCTGATTTGATCAATCACTATCTCAAAAACTGCTTTCACTGCTTTTTTAAAAATTTTTTCACATATTTAAATGCACAGAGAGCTTTTTAAAAATTGATTTTGTAGGTACATTTTATGTACACATTATGGTCACATTTAACATTGAAAGTTTGTACCTGTATATGATACATCTTGATTCTCATTTTTCCTATTCCCACAGCCTCACTACAATTCCACTCCCCCTACATACATAAGTTTTGTTTTCTTTCTTTGACGTCAATTTTTTTAAAATTGAATTCTTTATTGGTACAATTTATATATATATATATATATATATCTCACAATCACACATAACATTGAAGAATTTGTATCTATATATGACACAGTCAATTCTCATTTTTACCCATATCCCCATCCACCCACACCTCCCCACCCCCTATATACATGCTCTTTTATTTTCTTTCTGAATCATATTTATTCCTTCCCCTCATTACATCCCCACACCAAATTTCCTTTGGAAATTTCCCATTCTACAAAAACTGTTATACTTTCTAGAGCTCATTTGCATCTACAGGTGCTCATATCAGCGAGAAGATCTGGTATTAGCCTATCTGTGATCTATTGATTTCACTTACTAGTGTGTCCTCCAGGTGTACCCATTTGCACATAAATAAATCAATCTTGTCATTCTTTATGGCAAAATAAAACTCCGTTTTATTTAAAAAAAAAACACATCTTCTTTATCCAGTCTCCAGTTGATGGGCATTTGGGTTGTTTCCAAGATTGAGCTATCATGAACTGAGCTGCTGTGAACAAGGGTGTACATATGTCTTTCCAATGTGATTTTTAACATTCTTTTTTCCTAGCAGGGGGATAGCAGGGTCAAATTGGACCCCTAGTCCTAGTTTTCTGAGAAATCTCCACACAGATCTCCACAATGGTTGCACAAGTCTGCAATCCCACCAACAGTGGAGAAGGGTTCCTTTCTCCCCACAGCCACGCCAGCATGTATTGTTGGTTGATTTTGTAATGGCGGCCATTTTTTGTGGAGTGAGATGAAATCTCAGTGTTGTTTTCATTTGCATCTCTCGAATGACCAGTGATGTAGAACATTTCTTCATATGTTTCTTAGCTGCTTTGACTTCTGCCTCTGAGAAGTGTCTGTTCATTTCAGACTCCCATTCTTGAACTGGGTCTTTGAACTTGGGGAGGCTGATCTGTTTAAGTTCTTTATATGTTGTAAATAATAGCCCTTTGATAAACAGCTAGTAAAGATTTTTTTCCCATGTTGTTGGTTGTCTTTTAGCAGTGCCAGCGACTTCTTTTGCTGTGTAGAAGCTTTTCAGTAGGATGAGATCTCGTTTGTTGATTCTTTCTGCTAGTTCTTGTGCTATAGAGGCTTTATTCATAAAGTCTCTCCCTAAGCCAATGTTTCCAAGAGTTTTACCTAATCTGTTTTCCAGTAGGCTTATTGTTTCTGTTTTAATGTTTAAGTCTTGTGTCCATTGTGATTGTAAGCAATCCCCAATTTAAAACTCTACTATAAAAACTGCATGGTACTTTCGTCAAATTTTTATTTCCCTTCTTTACACCGCCACCTCTCTTTTTCCTTTGAATATTGGAAAGTGTTCAAAAGAGATTTTTTAAAAATCCATCCAAAACTAAGAAAGAAAAAAGTCTCAAGTTTAAAAGTGTGGCCCAGTGGTAGAGGACTGGTTAAGCATGTGAGAGTGTCCCGATTTGATCCTCAGAAACCCAAAAAGGAAAAGAAGGAAAAAGAGGAGAAAAGGGAAAAAAGTATATATTCATACTGATACGAAATAATGGAGAGCAATGTAAATTTCTTTTTCTCTTTGAAGATATTATTCTTACAAGAAAGAACACAATAATTCAGCGGCATGACAGTATGACTAAGGAGATCTGGGTAGCCCTGACAGAGCAGATTATGGAATATGCACTTTGATCAACAACCTACACATTATGATTGTATTTATGAGGAAGAGATAGAAATTGTGAAGTGAAATTATCTTTCTTAATTAAAATTAATGATATATTTTACATTAACTACAAAAGAAGAATCTAGTTTCCCAACACATAAATGATCATTGCTTGAGAATTGAAAATCCTAGTTGCCACGATTTAATTATTGTAGATTTTACACATGTATTGAAATATCATACTTCACCACATAAATATTTCAAATATTATGTGTTCATTAAAAATTTTTAAAGAGAAAAGGAAATTCATTTCTTCACTTGATCTTAGCCAAAAGGCCGAGAAGCAATGGAAATTCATTTCTTTAAGCTTCCAAAAAATGAGAACATGAAAATCTTTTTTTATAAAATGTTGTTAATATAAGATCCTTTGTGACACATTGCTATTAAATAAATTGCAGTATCAATTTTTTCATAGTTTTTAGTTTAATTTCCCTTTTTTGGGTACTGTTTTTCCCTCTCCCTTGTTCACTGTAGTCCTGTCACTTTCCTTATTTGCACACTGATAAAAGAAGAACTTCATTGCTTACATTTAGCTGCAGTACAGCTACAGTTACCCGCCTCATTCATGTTTTTCTGCTTTACACTTTCAACAACAGAAATTCCAATGTCCCATAACAAATGCCTGCACCATCTAATGAGTTTTGAAGGTGCTTTCCTCTAAAGCATTTCTATCTTTCCAGTACAACATCCCTTGAATCATAGTATATACATGTATGTATATATAAATATATATTTATATGTATTATTTATTTATATGTATATCATTATTTCAAATATATATCAAATATATTATTTATATATTATTTATATATTTATTATTTATATATGTATATATTTATACATATTTTATATATATTAATACATACATATGTGTATATATTTATATATATATTTTTTGAGACAGCGTCTCACTTTGTAGTTCAGGCTGGCTCTGAGCTCACTATGTACCCCAGGTAAGCCTTGAACTCAACAGTACTCCTGCCTCTGCCTCCCGAGTGCTGGCATTACAGGTTTGAGCCACCAAACCTGGCATTTGTAGTACGTGGTACTAATTGCCAGTGGGCATGAGCCACCATGCCCAGTATTATTGTATGTGGTCACCGGGGATTGAACCAGGGACCTTGCGCTTGCTAGGCAGACGCCGGAATCAAGGAGCTAAATCGACCCTGAATCATAGTATGTTAAAGGGAAATAATGATGAATATCACAAAAACTTAGTAAATCTGACATTCACAAGAAGAAGTCACTGGAACTGGTAAAAGACTACCAACAACATGGGAAAAAATATTTACTAGCTGTTTATCAAAGGACTATTATTTACAACATATAAAGAATTTAAACAGATCAGCCTCCCCAAGTTGAAAGACCCAGTTCAAGAATGGGCATCTGAAATGAACAGACACTTCTCAGAGGCAGAAGTCAAAGCAGTTAAGAAGCATATGAAGAAATGTTCAACATCACTGGTCATTCGAGAGATGAAAATGAAAACATCACTGAGATTTCATCTCACTCCACAAAGAATGGCCACTATTAAAAAAATCAACCAACAATACATGCTGGCATGGCTGTGGGGAGAAAGGAACCCTTCTCCACTGTTGGTGGGATTGCAGACTTGGGCAACCATTGTGGAGATCTGCATGGAGATTTCTCAGAAAATTAGGACTAGGGGTCCCATTTGACCCTGCTATCCCCCTGCTAGGAATATACCCAAAAGAATTTTAAAAATTGCATTGGAAAGACAGATGTACACCCTTGTTCATAGCAGCTCAGTTTGTGATAGCTCAATCTTGGAAACAACCCAAATGCCCATCGACTGGAGACTGGATAAAGAGTATGTTTGTTTGTTTGTGTTAAAAATATATAAAATGGAGTATTATTTTGCCATAAAGAATGACAAGATTGGGCCAGAGACTTAGCTTAGTGGTTCTGGCGGTGCCTGCCTCGCAAGCGCAAGGTCCTAAGTTTGATCCTAGGTAACCACAAACAATGGTGGGCGTGGTGACTCAAGCCCACCAGCAATCAATACCACATACCACAGTGCCGGGTGTGGTGGCTCAAGCCTGTAATCACAGCACTCGGGAGGCAGAGACAGGAGGATTGCTGAGTTTGAGGCTTGCCTGGGCTACACAGTGGGCTGAGGGCCAGCCTGAACTTCAAAGAGAGTCCCTGTCTCAAAAAAAAAAGAGAGAGAGAACGACAAAATTGATTCATTTATGTGCAAAGGTTACACCTGGAAGACACGCTAATGAGTGAAATCAATAGATCACAGATAGGCAAATACCGGATCTTTTTGTTGATATGAGCACCTGTAGATGCAAATGAGCTCTAGAAAGTATGACAGCTTTTGTAGAATGGGAAATTTCCAAAGGAAATTTGGTGTGGGAATGTAATGAGGGGAAGGAATAAATATGATTTAGAAAGAAAATAAAAGAGCATGTATATACGGGTGGGGAGGTGGGGTGGGGAGGGATATGGGTAAAAATGAGAATTAACTTGTGTCATATATTGGTGCAAATTCCCCAATGTTATGTGTGATTGTGAGATGTATATAAATTGTACCAATAAAGAATTCAATTAAAAATTTTTTCAAAATTGATATAATACAATTCCATTTATTTTCATGGTGATGTGAACTGTATCACTAGACTGTCTTTCATAGTCACACCCCACTTTTGATTGTTGAAAAATAGAGAAAATTGAGACAATAGAAAGATATTACATAGGATAGATTCTCAAGACTATAGTCCAAGATTAATTTACAGTAGAAAAGCTCTAAAATAAATGTTGGGTGACTCATACATGAATCTTCAAAACTGTCTAGTTTCAAAAATATTTTCATGTAAGTTGCATAAAAGTGACTTTTAAATATAACAGTTCATTCATCACTGAAAGGAAAATGGGGAATAAATGTTAAAAAGATGTGGCCACTATTACAAAATCAACCAACAATAAATGCTGGCGAGGCTGTGGGGAGAAAGGAACCCTTCTCCACTGTTGGTGGGATTGCAGACTTGTGCAACCATTGTGGAGATATGTGGAGATATTTCTCAGAAAACTACGACTAGGGGTCCCATTTGACCCTGCCATCCCCCTGCTAGGAATATACCCAAAAGAACTTAGAAAATCACAGTGGAAAGACAGATGTACACCCTTGTTCATAGCAGCTCAGTTCGTGGAAACAACCCAAATGCCCATCAACTGGAGACTGGATAAAGAAAATGTGTTTTTTTTTTATAAAATGGAGTACTATTCTGCCATAAAGAATGACAAGATTGATTCATTTATGTGCAAATGGATGCACTGGAGGACACACTAAGGAGTGAAATCAATAGAGCACAGATAGGCAAATACCGGATCTTCTTGTTGATATGAGCACCGGTAGATGCAAATGAGCTCTAGTAGTATGACAATCTTTTTAGAATGGGAAATTTCCAAAGGAAATTTGGTGTGGGGATGTAATGAAGGGAAGAAATAAATATGATTCTGAAAGAAAATAAAAGAGCATTTATATAGGGGGTGGGGAGGTGTGGGTGGGGATATGGGCAAAAATGAGAATTGACTGTGTCATATATTGGTACAAATTCCCCAAGGTTATGTGTGAGTGTGAGATGTATGCAACTTGTACCAATAAAGAATGCAATTTAAAAAAAAAAGATGTGCAGTGCTCACTTTGGCAGCACATATACTAAAAAAAAACGTGCATACCTTAAAACTGAAGAGTTACCATGTTATAATCATAAAATAGCTAATATATTGAGATGACATGATATAACAAAAATAAATATGACAGAATAACAAAACTAGTAAAATAGAAATTCTAAAGGATATCTTTTTTTTTTTTTTTGAGACAGGGTCTCACTTTGTAGTTCAGGCTGGCCCTGAGCTCACTATGTAGCCCAGTCAAGCCTTGAACTCAGCAATCCTCCTGCCTCTGCCTCCCAAGTGCTGGGATTACAGGCGTGAGCCACCACACCTGGCAAGGATATCATATTTTATACCATTAGAATAAAGCAGAGTATAGGAAATAAAAGTACTGAAATGATGATTTGGAATTTTTCAGATTTTTTCACTATCATCTCTCTCTTACCTAATTAGAATTTTTCCTGCATTTATCTTGGATTTTGCTACATGACTTAATGTGGTCAAAGGAAAATGGTGATGCTGCTATGGAGATTTGGCTTTGATTTTGTGATCATTTTATCTACCATGACAGAAATACTTATCCAGGAGGCTAGATTGTAGGGTACATCATGTAAAAGAAACCACGTGATCTCAGGTACAAGTTCAAGTGGTGATGAGCATAAAGCTGAATCATACCCGATGGGAGGCCCAAACACAGAAACCTTGAGTGTAATCTAGCTCAGCATTTCCAACCAATTTCACAGTCATAACCATGAGAATAAACTGCTCTTTCAAGTCTAATAATTTGTCTCAGAAGAGCTAGAAAGAGTAAAGTATAAAATAACAAGCAAAAAGCTCTCCCCAATATGAAAAAAAAAATACTGGGATCATGTACAGAAATCTATTTTTTTTCAATTTATATATGTTTAGTTTTGTTTGTCATAAGTCTCCTACAGCTGGTTAGGTGAAACACTGTTTCTGACTACAATTGTTCATTAGTGTGTGAATGAATCCAAGGAGTTTGACTTTATGTGACAATTAATACAATAGGTATAGGATGCAAATAGCTAGGCATAATGACCAACTGTTCTTTTGACCAACTGTTCTTTAAAAAAGGACTTTGTATTCTTAAGGAGTTACATATGCTGATATTTAAACAACTCCAAATATTAATATTTGTGAATAACTCTGTTAAGAAAATATAACATGGGAATGATTGACAAGGAAAATGAAAGTATGTCAGAAATGGAAATGTCAGTGATTGATTTAGACAGGTACAACCATTTATTTGTAACATTATTGCAATTTTGTTTCTACAGATATAGTTTAACACATTTTTTTATTTTTATCTTTATTGATACATTGTATAAACACATCATGATCACACTCAATATTGGGAATTTTTACCAGTACATGACACAATTTAATTCTAATTTTTTCCATTCCCCTACCCACAGCAAAACCCTGACCCCTAAATACATAAGGTTTGTTTCCCTTTTTTTATCACCATCACATTTTTCCTTTACTCCTCATTACTCACTCCTGCACCACATTTCCCTTTGAATAGAATTCAGTAGTCACTAAGACACCACATGAAATTCACTTTGTCAAGAAACAATGCACTTTCTATATCACTGAAACATTTCTAGGTGAGATCTGAAGACGGGCTTTGTGGCATGATATCTTCTAATCAAATCCAAAGAGGTTCGCTTGTCTTCCACACGCATTGCCTCGAATTCTGAGTTACATCCTATAATTAAATCCAGAGGGAGTGAGTTGTAATTCTCGCTGATAACCCATCTTTCAATGTTTCCACATATATTTTGGGAATGACAGTTTAATGAAGCTAATTGGTCTCTGTGGGAAATACAAAAGGGCATGTAAGGAGGTTTGGTTTCATTGTTCTGAGAATTTTGTTTGGTATATTATTAGCATATGAAATGAGAAATTGATACTAAGTTAAGTAGAATCATCTCTATAGTTATATAATATATGGTATTACATGAGGCCTATTTTGTCTGTTATTTGAAATATAGGATAAGTTTTTCAGAAAAATTATGGGATCCCTACAGATTAGTACTCCAGGCAAAGCTGAAAAATATCTAGGCTCCTAAAGTAATTTAAATCCCATATAGAAAGCATAATTAAATAAATAAAAGAAAAAAATTATAATGTAATGACTTACAGACTATGCATCAACAACATCATCATGGAAGAATAATTCAGAATTTCATGTTTGTTTTGTTTGTTTTTGGAAATCAACTACCTGTACTGTAAGCCAGACATAAAGAAAATGACTCTAATTTGAGTTTAGTCAACATAAACAAGCATGTAACATTGACAGGATGTAAAGCATTTTAGAGGAAATTGGAGACCTAAAAAAGTTGCTTGTATTAAAGGAATGGGACTCATGCTTAGAGTGACCCTGTTCTTTGACGAAATGTTCTAAATAAATGAGGTTTGTGGTGTTGATAGCTCTGTAAAGGGGAAGAATCCCAAGTTGTCAATATGTGGGGAAAGAAATTCCTCCCTATGTGCCTGTTGAAAAGAAAGAATTAATCATTCTTTATCACTTTTGCATTAATGGGTGAGTTTCTTTAGTTAAATAAAAATGAGTGTCTGGTTAAAATTAACAGATCACATGTTTTACCACAAGAATATATCGTAATACAAAAGCAGTCCAACAGAGTGAGTTACATAGGGATGTATCCACCAATTAGTGGAGTGGTGAAAACTAGTATGTTAAGATTAGAAATGATCAGCACTAAATACACCAGTATGCATTAATTTAACTAATATTTTGGGGGTAAAAGTTTAAAGATTAAAGAATACAGAATTTTAACTCAAGGCATAGTTAGAGAAAAGCCAAAGTTATATATATATATATATATATATATATATATATATATATATATATATATATATATATATGTATATATGTATATGGAAGCATAAAGGGACATTAAGTCCAAGTGAAAAGAGTTGAACTCAATTTTCATATCCTAACTAGCATCTAACAGCATTGATGACAAAATCACCCAACAACAAAATGGTTGCTGTGTTAACCATGTATAAAACTTTGTAAACCATGTATAAGACTTTGTGAGACCATTTTTAAATCATTTAGTACCAAGAAACTGACCCACATCAACTTGCCCCAAGTCCTTGTTTAACTCACTGAAACTCAGAAAGATAATGCAGTGGACTGATATGCTAGAATACAGATGAAAGCGACAAAAAACAAAATGTTCTATTGAACTATAATTGTGCTCCTGCCCATGGCTGCCTTAATTGGAAACTGGCTTTCTTTTCTGTTCGGACACTTTGAAGATAAATTAGTTAGTTGTGCACAAATATTCCCCCAGTGGAAGCCACAAAGTCATACTCTTGTCATTCTATGAGGTAGAGGACAGAGACATAGATTTTAATTTGTGAAACTTGTCTTCATAAGGACATTTTTTTTCCTAAGAAAATCAACCACATTGCATTAGGGGCTCACTGTATTCAAATATGATCACATCTTAATCAATTTATCCTTAAAGAAACTTCTTCCAAATCAGGTTACTTCCTGAGGTGATAAGGATTAAGATTTTAAAAGTACCCAACTCAGCTCATAACTTACTGACAGGAAAGTGAAACATCTTATTCTGTCCTTGTCAATAATTAATGGTAAGTAAAGGAAAATACCACAAAAAATTTTTGGCTCACCAGTTCACTATAAATCCCTTAATATTTCAATGTGCGCAAAAAAAGCAAATTCCTGGTTAATCATCCTCACAATTTAAATCCTCGGTGTAGTACAATTTTGTATATTTTATTTCAGTTTTAATTCATTGAAAAATGATGTTTCATTGTCATGATTTTAAAGATAGATTGCTGAACTAAATTGGAATTTCAGAGAGGTGAGTTTTCTCTACTTTTGATGGAAAATGGAGATTACTTTCATATTTTACTTTGTGTAGCTATCTAATACAAGGAATATGGAAAATACTTCTGAGGATCAGTCTTTGCTATAATAAATTATTTTTGGACTTGACATTCTTTTAAAAGAAAAAAGATAATTTTTAAAGCAAATCTTTACATATGTAAGTCACTGAAAGCCTAAAATTAAGTTACAGCATGACCAGGGACATTTTATTATTTCTTCATCTCTAGGCATATTATTTTGGACACACTGTTTGAGCTTATGATCATATTTAAACAGACTGAGACTACATATCAAAAGAAATTTTTCAATAACAATTTGAAAGTGTTATACATTTTGCCTTTTAAAAGTGTTTTATTACATGAATAACTCATTTAGTCAACAATAAGACTTTTTCTCATTAGTTAATGTATACTTGAAAATTCTTGATGAATGAGAACCTCACCAATTAATTTCTAATATAATTGCTACCAGTGAACTTTCTATGAAATTAATTTAATAATAACTACAATGTTTTGCATTAGTTTAAAATTTTTCCAATTTTAATTCTTCTTCATTTAAGATAAAACCCCTTTTTGGGTTTTCAGTACTGAATGTTGAAAGACAGAGAGGCTGTAGATGTTGTGGTTTTAATTACAGCTGGAAGATATGCCTAGACACAGTCACATTCCTATGTCACTCCAATCTATTGACCCTTCTGTAATCAATTCGAAGTTGCATAGTCTGCAGGTTACGTGGAATTGCAACATTCAAGAAAAGGGAAAGAAAAAAACTGATGGTAAAAACAAATTGAAACAAAGCTTATGTACATGGCGGGGTGGAAGATTATAGAGAAAGCAGGGGGATGGGGAAAATGAGAATCCAGATATATCACGCACAGGAAAAAATTTTCAATGTTGAATGTGATCATAATGTATATGTAAAATGTACCAATAAACTCAATAAAGGGAAAAATGAAAGTATTACTTGAATAGCTCTCTTCTCATCTCTAGGTTCTAATATTTTATTTTCTTCTTACACAAGTAAAAATTTGCAGGAGTTAAAATCATCGTAATGTAGTTTAACATCAAATTTGCCTGCAGGTAGTCTAGGTGACCAGTTGATGTGTGAGTTCTGGACATTTTTCTAGGCCTTTTATGGTTTACCTTATAACTCTATAAGGTCAGCTTAATACAGAGAGTAAGAAACTGAGATGGAGTGTAATTTATGTCACATAGCTAGTAGATGATAAGGAAGATAAAAAAGACAAAGTAGTTCTTTCTAGAGAACTGGTCTGAAACATTTTGATAAAAAGCAGCAGATTTCACAGTTGAATCTGAATCAGCCTTCAGCCTTGGTCAGCACCTAGTTAATAGAGTTAGCAGGTCCCTTGAGTACCAAGTTTTTATGAAGAAGAGAATATCAACCACTATTGTGGCACTAGAACAAAGCATATTACACAACTTTAAGCAGGAAAGAGTTGGTTTGTTTCACAGTATAGGAGCTTGCAGGCCAGGATGGGCTATTACCAGGGCAGAAATGCTGGCTCCAATGTGGGAAGGGCATGGAGGAGGTGGCCAGGAGAGAGAAAAAGAAGAAAGAATGCAGGATAAGAATACACCCTTCCAACCATACACGCTTGTGCAAATGATGTGTAGATACATTTCAACAAGGAAGATATACTATAAGTAAATCAACATGTAAAAAGGTAAACAATATTATCAATCATTATGAAAATGCAAAGCACAGAGAGATATAACTACACACCTCTGAGAATGGCTAAGTTTTAAAAAATTGAATACTGTCAAATTGACTTTCATGGGTTGCCAGTGGGAATTTAAAAAGCTATAGCTACTTAGGAAAACAGTTTGTGGATTTCAAAAACTCATGTAATTCTTTTATGGCCTAGTAATTATGTTTTATTTCCACATTAAAAGCAGGTACAGAGAAGTTTAGCTGCTGCATTTATAACAGTCTCAAACTGGAAACAATTCATATACCCTTTGGTGGGTGAATGGTTAAGCAAATAGTAGTATTTCTTGATATTATAATAGTTGTTTATGAAGAAGTACACTACTGATATGACAGTCTGGATGGCTTTAAAGATAATTATGGTGAATGAAAAAATGAAAAAGCTATGATTTAATTTATGCAAAAGTCTTTAAATAAAAAAAACATAGAAATGGAAAATAATGTTGATTTCCAGAGTTTAAGAAATTAAGAGCAAGAAAGAAGCGAGTACAGTTCTTAACAGGCAGCAAGGAGAATCATTTTGGTAGCAGAAATGTAGTTTCTCTTTATGGCAGCAGTTATCAGCATCCTGCTGGGAACATTACACTACAAGTTTGTATGATGGTACTGCTGGGGCAAAGTAGGAAGAGGGTTCAGGTTTATAAGTGCATTTGTGTTACTTCTTATAACTACACAGAAATATACACATGTATGCATCTATAAATATATGGCATAATACTTTCTTATAAAAGAATTATTTTATCTATTTCATTGAAAGGTTAAAGCACATTTCAATTAGTAATGTAGGTGGTGAAGTGATGCTGATTTTATTTAATTTTTTTCTCCTCATCATTCTCTTATTTATTCCTTTAAATTAATGTTTTTACTTCTAAAAGTGACTTTAGTCAGTAGTATACTTTCATACCTTAAGTACTAAATCATGAAAGAGCTCAATCTTTCATGGCATAAGAATCACTTGAGGGTTCGTCAATTCACATGTTGCTAAATCCACGCATAGAACATATCATTCGGATAATCTGAACTTTGTGAATTTTCATCTCTAATAATTTTCCCTGTATTGCTGATGTTAGTGATATGTGTGATCCAGGTGTTGGTAATAGCCTAAATTTTGAATTATTTTGCTCCTTAAGACAGAGAAATTAAATGTTTCCTAAAGGTCATACATTTCCAAGTAGCCAAGAACTGATCCCAGTAAAGTTGCATTGTAGCTACAACTATTCTAAATATTTGCTTTGTTATTTTATTTTTTTAATAATTTCAGTGTAAGATTTTTAAATCTCCAGTTTATGGAATACTAAGTCATAGATTGGAATCTACACTTCTGTACCAATTATCTTCCTAGAACTTGTGAGACTTTATAAAACATTGCTGTGCTGTTTTCACCATTTGCATTTTAGTTTAAAAACATAAAGGCATTTGAAGCCTTGTATGAGAAATATAAATTTGTCATAAGGGGACTTTCAAAGCAAGGAGGAACACACCCACATAGAATCTTTCCTCACACATAATTGTCCTTAAGTATAAGGTAACATTCTACCATACATCTTATTTTTGAACTGTGAAAATTAAAAAGCAATATTATTTTTCTCAGTCTTCCATGGAAGTAAGATTCAAAATACATGGTAACATTGCCATCTAATGGATAGTCCATGGAGCAAAAGTACAAGGCACAATTAAGTATAGTATTGCTACCTGAATTCTACCGTGAATCCAGAGAAAAATCTTAGATTTACTAATTGCTACATATACGATGTTAATATTCTCTTATCTTTGTTTTTTTTCGGTTCTGGGGATCCAACTCCAGTCCTTATGCGTAAAGTTTGGTGCAATAACACTTGAACTAAGTCCCCAGCCTGTTTCAAAATACACTGTTAATGTAATACTTTTTTATTCTCCAACTGAAATTTATAGAATCTACATTATCACCTTATATTTAAAATATTTACATGGTATTATATCTGTAGAATTTATTGTTATATTTGATACTTGCAGGTGTATATATATATATATATATATATGTTTCAGTCCTAATTTCATAGAATGTAGGAATTTCATAAATGTTAAGCACATCAAAGAGATTTATCTGTTGAAATAAGTGGTAGATTTGAGACCCATGGTTTATTTACAAAATATTCTATTGCTCTTTGAGCATGTGCCTAGGCAGCAGCAAGACAATTTTTCAAGATAACATCATCTAATATTTTTTCCAATTTATATTTATATTTCCAATTTATATTTACTAATTGGAAATATATTTGTATTTACATTGTTGAAAATGAGATGTTATTATTTTCCTGAAGTTTTAAAAATAGATAAGCTACACTCAATTATTTTCTCCTTATAACTTAAAATTTATGACACATTTTAATTTTCACTTTAGAGTAATATTACATTCAAATATTGATTTTTTTTTTTTTTTTGAGACAGGGTCTCGCTTTGTAGTTCAGGCTGGCCCTCAGCTCACTATGCAGTCCAGGCAAGCCTCGAACTCAGCAGTCCTCCTGTCTCTGCCTCCCGAATGCTGGGATTACTGGCATGAGCCACCACATCCAGCACTGTGGTATGTGGTATTGAATGCTGGGGAGTGTGAGTCACCACGCCCAACACTGTATGTGGTTTCCGGGGATCGAATTCAGGACCTTGCTCTTGCGAGGCAGGCGCCAGAACCACTGAGCTAGATCTCTGACCCAAATATTGATTGTTTTATAGCAATTGCTGATTAAGAAGCCAAGAGATTTTAGTATCCTTTAATCTAGGCTTTTATGGCTCTCATGAACATGTATATGTAACTACCATGAATTTTAAACTCAAGAATACATTTGCCTTTAAATTTCTCTCTCTAGACATACATACATATACATATATATAATAGAAAATTGTATATATGAAATGAATATATTCTGCATATATATCATATATATAATATATAAGAGATAGAAAATTTTTGTTATAAGAATCTAAAAGCAAAATAGTTAATTTTTCCAATGTTTGTGAGCCTAAAACTATCTCACTGTCAAACATATACCAGGTAAAAATTGTAAAATTAACAGTAAGTTGTTGGTGTGAAAGAAGTAGAATCATTATACTTTAAGGATCAAATTCCCTGAGGAATAATTTTTAATAAAGAAACATTTTTATTTTATTTTATTTTTAATTCATTATTATTATTATTTTTTGCAACTTTGTAGTTCGGGCTGGCCCTAAATTCACTGTGTAGTTCAGGCAACCTTCAAATTCAGCAATCCTCTTGCCTCTGCCTCCCAAATGCTGGAATTATGGGCGTGAGCCACCACACCCTGCTAAAGAAGTATTTTTAAAAAAGTTGTTCCAGGGACATAAAAAAATGTATTATCAGGTTTAGAAACTCTTAGTAAACTAAATTGTCTTAATTCTAGATAAATGATAGTAGAGACTTCATTTATTAATACATGTTTCAACTTCCTTGCCAATATTCTTCTATGCCAAAGTCCTTAAATTTAAACTGCTTTGTAGTAAAAACAAAACAATTTCCATTTCTGTTATACAGGCCCCAAGCTGTAGAAACTTTGTGACCTAACAGAAAAAATAGCGGCTTTTTCTTTAAATTTAAATCAGACCGTATTCCTCATCTCTCCGAAGAATAAACTTCAAAATCAATAAAAACAATTTAAAAATGCTAACTTCTTCCCCTGACTAAACAGTTTACAAATTGTATCCTCTGGTTTAGAGCTCCTCCTAGTGGCTTTCTTTAAAATCATGCAAATATACTGAAATATTCCTAAAATTATGGCTCCACAAAATGTCACTATACAAATGAAGCAGGAAGATTTATATGGATATTATGAATGATATTTAATTGCAACACTTAGCTTTATTTTGAATTCAGCATCATAGAGATATATTTCAAGTGTAACTCGCCAGTGTCTTTCATTCTTAGCCCCAGTGACTTGTGGACATTTGCTGGTTTAATTATTCCCTTCAAAATGTCCCCAACAATTCTCATACAGGTTCAACATTCGTTTTCACTAGAGTTGTTTTATATTGTCCACAAGGAATACAAAAACTGTTGTATCCCCCTGACAAAGTTAGATTGGTAGGGACACAGACCCTCGTAGTTTTCCATCTTCTCTGCTCTCCTTTCCTGTCCCATATTACACTCTTTTTCTGTCTTTTCTCTTACTCAGAGGAACCTCAGATGTACTATTCATTTTCCTTACATTGAGACACAATAACCAAAATGCACAATTTAAAGGAAAGCAGGTTTGTTTTTTCAGATCATGAGTCTGTAGGCAGTTGGCTCCAACAGAGGAACAGCATGACAGACAGACATGACAGAAGCACACAGCTTCCTAACGGCAGGCAGAAAGCAGAGAAGAGTAGAGAGGAGCCTGGGAAAGGAATGTACCCCCTAGATGACTCCCCAGGGCCCAGCTCCAAATATGCCCTACCTCCTCACTGGCCCAAATTCAGCTACTGCTCCGCTCAGTTCATGAATTCACTGATGAATGTGACGTCCCTGTGATCTAGTGGCCTACCAAGCACCTTGAGGTTCTGGGGCTAAATTTTAGATCTAAATCATAGTACGGCTCCCCTGGTCTCCTAAAGACCCTGGTCCATCTCATCACATAAATGTATTTATCATATTTCTAAGAATCATCAAGGTCTTAAGAGTCCCAGCATTATGAGAAGTCTGAACTTTCCACTAAGACATAAAGCAAATAACCTTAACTGTGAGCCCCTATAAAAATAAAAAAATAAGTTTAAAACTATCAATATATAATCATTTATGGTTAATAATCCCATCCCAAAATGCAGGAACCAAAGAGAAAAAAGTGAAAACAAAACAAGATTAAAAACAGTCGAAGAATACATTGAAATCTGCAGCTCTATGTCCAGTAACTCAGTCTGGTTGTGGCAAGATGTGAGTCCAACAAGCTCGGGCAGCTCTATCTCCATGGAGACCATTGAAGCCCATGTGGCCGCTCTCTTGGGCTCTTTTGCTCACTGCCTGCAGCTTTCCTCAACAGGTGATGCATATTCTGACATTTCCAACTTCCTTTCGTCTCAAGCGTACCTTTGATTTCAATATCACAGTTTTACGTATCATATCTGCAGTATATTGGTTGGCCTCATGGGTATGTGAAATCTCGGTGAAAGATTATATGACCCCAGAAATCAGTTTTCAGAGCTAAGAAGCAGCCTCATTTAGATGACACCAAAATCTACTGCCGGCTTAAGCAACAACCAGAATCCATGAACCTGTTTTAATGGTGTCTGAGCACCTGTGTCAGTGAGTGCAGTGATCTAAATCCTGGAAAATTTACTCCCTTAACATCTACCCTGAAATGGGGATCTTCATATCTAACCACGACTTCCACAAGTGCCAGACATGGAGCGACAGGGTTTAACACTTGCCTTGAGAGATTTCTGCCTCACTTCGGTCCGATTCTTTTCTATCCTACTTCTCCCTTTTGGAATGGAAATCTGTGCCCTCTGCCATTTTTATGCTGGAAGAATTTCATTTCTTCTTTCCTTTTCCAGGCATACTCATATAACTATTTTAACTAACCATAGTTAAAAGTAAAAAACAAAACAAAACAAAACATATATATATATATATATATATATATTAATTGATGAATTGATGAAAATCTCTTTTCACTTAATGCAAATAAATCACATATGCTGAAACATGTCTTTATTCCAACCTCCAGGTAATACCTAATATTTCAAAATCTTGAATTTGAAAAAGTGGTGTAAATTACCTTTTTTCAGGTTGTAAATGTTGTCTTGCTTTACAAACAGCAGTGTACCTGTATGTCTAATATTTCTTGAGGTCAGATATATTGTTTAAAACTGGTATTAATAAGGAAAGGATTATTGGTCAACAAGAGAGAGATAAAAATTAATTCAAGCTTTTAAGTTTTGCAGAAATTTGCTGAGGGATGCAAGCAAATCCCCAGGGAACTTACTGTTTACATAGGAAATAGAACCGCTGGAGTGTTGCTGTACTTGTTTTGTGAGTGGGTGTCTCAGTAATGCAAAATCTGGAACTTGTAAAATTTAAATTTAACTTTGCAACTATAATCCCAAAATTAAAAAAACAGTCTAAACATTGCATTTACCTTTGTAACGTTTTATTTGTATAATAATTTTCATTATTATTCACGTCTACATTTCAATGTATAACAATACAAAGTTAAGGAAGGAAGGTTATCATCGTTTATATTTAACTTTAGTATACACATGTTAAAATAAGTGTAAACAAAAGCTTTTACTAGAACAAGTGCATTTTTATTTGAAATCAACAATATGAAAATCATGGACACCAAATAAGAACAGAAGTGATTCACAAGACAAACATGAAAAGAGCTACCTTAATTCAAAATGACAACTACCTTAATTCAAAAATAGAATTCTTGGGTCAGAGATTTAGATCAGTGGTTTTAATACTCCACTGTCACAAATTGACAGATCAACTAGACAAAGAGTCACTAAGGAAATACTTGAGCTAAATCAAACTTTTGAGCAAATGGACTTATTAAATGCCTACACAATTTTTCACCCTTCAAAGTAAGAATATACCTTCTTCTCAACTGCTCATGGATCATTCTCCAAAATAGATCATATTCTAGTCCATAGAACAAGCTTAAATAGATGCAAAGGAATTGAAGTTATCCCCTGCATACTATCAGACCATAGTGCCTTGAAACTGGTGCTGAATAGCAAAAGAAATTCCAAGATCCTCACAAACACATGGAAATTGAACAACACTCTGTTGGTCAACCAAAGGGTCACAAAAGAAATTAAAGGAGAAATTAAAAAGTTTCTACAACTCAACAACCCCAGCACAATATACAGGAATTTATGGGACACAATGAAAGCAGTTCTACGAGAAAAATTCATAGCAGTGAATGCCTACACTTGGAAAATAGAGCAAACTGAAATAAACAATCTAATAGTGAACCTCAGACAATTAGAAAAAGAGGAGCAAAACAAACCCAAAGCACATACTAGAGAGGAAATTATGAGGATCAGAGCAGAAATTAATAAAATGGAGACAAAGAGAACAATACAAAGAATCAATGAATCAAAGTGTTGGTTCTTTGAAAGGATAAATAAAATTGATAGACCCTTAGCCAACCTTATCAAACAAAAGAAGGAAAAGGCTCAAATCCATGCTATAAGGAATAAAAATGGGGAAATCAGCACAGATCCAGAAGTTCAAAGGATCATAAACATGTACTTTGAAAATCTGTACTCCAAGAAGATGGAAAATCTAGAAGAAATGGATAGATTTCTAGCCACATATGAACTTCCAAAGCTGAACAAAGAGGATATAAAAATGTTAAACAACCCGCTATCAATCTGGGAAATTGAAAATGTAATAAAAAACCTACGAACAAAGAAAACCCCTGGTCCTGATGGCTTCATGCCAAATTCTACAAAACTTTTAAAGAAGAGTTAATGCCAGTGCTTCTAAATCTTTAAATGAAATCAAAAGGGAAGCAGTACTCCCCAAATCACTCCTTGAAGCAACCATCACCTTGATTCCAAAGGCAGGGAAAGATCCCACCAAAAAAGAAAACTACAGGCCAATCTCTCTAATGAATATTGACACAAAAATTCTCAATGAAATACTGGCAAACAGAACACAGAAAGTTATCAAGAAAATCACACACCCTGATCAAGTAGGATTTATCTAAGGGATGCAAGGCTGGTTCAACATACATAAATCAATCAATGTAATACACTATATTAACACACTCAAGGGCAAAAACCTTATGATTATCTCAATAGATGCAGAAAAAGCATTTGACAAAATCCAACACCCATTTATGATCAAAACCCTACAGAGAATTGGAGTCGATGGACTTTATCTCAATTTAATACAAGCTATTTATGAGAAACCAACAGCCAGCATCATACTTAATGGGCAAAAACTGAAACCATTTACACTAAGATCAGCAATGAGACAAGGATGCCCACTGTCACCACTCTTGTTCAATATAGTGTTAGAAACATTAGCCATAGCAATCAGGTAGGACAAAGATATAAAAGAAATAAAAATAGGAAAGGAAGAAATTAAACTGTCATTATTTGCTGATGATATGATACTCTATCTAAAGGATCCCAAAAACTCAACCAAAAGACTGCTAGATTTAAGTACAAAATTTAGTAGTGTTGCTGGATACAAGGTTAATGCTCAAAAATCAACAGCCTTTGTCTACACAAACAACAGACTCGTTGAAAGAGAAACTGAGGAGTCAATCCCTTTCACAATAGCACCCAGAAAAGTGAAATATCTAGGAATCAACCTAACAAAGGAAGTGAAAGACCTCTACTCTGAAAACTATAGGACTCTGAAAAACGATAAAGAAAAGGAGATCAGAAAGTGGAAAGACATCCCTTGTTTCTGGGTAGGGAAAATCAACATCGTCAAAATGGCTATACTCCCACAACTACTATACAGATTCAATGCAATTCCAATTGAAATTCCAATGCTATACTTCACAGAGCTAGAGAAAATAACACAAAAATTTATCTGGAACCACAAGAAACCTAGAATAGCAAAAGCAATTCTAAGTAACCATTACATAGCAGGGAATATTACAATCCCCAATTTAAAACTCTACTATAAAGTCATTGTGATAAAAACTGCATGGTACTGGCAAAGTAACAGACCCAAGGACCAGTGAATAGATTAGGAGATCCAGAAAAAACCCCAGATACACTAAGCCACCTTATCTTTGACAAAGGAGCCAACAGCCCCAATGAAGGAAAGACAGCCTCTTTACAAATGGTGATGGAAAAAGTGGCCTTTAACCTGCCAAAAACTAAAGCTAGACCTATCTCTTTAACCACACACAAAACCAAATTCACAATGGATACGAGACTTAAACATTAAAACAGAAACAGTAAGCCTGCTGGAAAACAGATTAGGTAAAACTCTTGGAAACATTGGCTTAGGCAGAGACTTTGTGAATAAAACTTCTATAGCACAAGAACTAGCAAAAAGAATCAAAAAATGGGATCTCATCCTACTGAAAAGCTTCTGCACAGCAAAAGAAGTCACTGGCACTGCTAATAGACAACCAACAACATGGGGAAAAAATCTTTACTAGCTATTTATCAGATAAGGGGCTATTATCTACAATATATAAAGAAATTAAACAGATTCGCCTCCCCAGGTTCAAAGACCTAATTCAAATATGGGCATCTGAAATGAACAGACACTTCTCAGAGGCAAAAGTCAAAGCAGCCAAGAAGCATATGAAGAAATGTTCTACATCACTGTTCATTCGAGAGATGCAAATGAAAACAACACTGAGATTCCATCTCACTCCACAAAGAATGGCTGCTATCAAGAAATCAAGCAACAATAAACGCTGGCGTGGCTGTGGGGAGAAAGGAACCCTTCTCCACTATTGATGGGATTGTAGACTTGTGCAACCATTGTTTAGATCTGTGTGGAGATTTCTCAGAAAACTAGGACTAGGGTTCCAATTTGACCCTGCTATCCCCCCGCTAGGAATATACCCAAAAGAATTTTAAAAAATCACATTGGAAAGACAAATGTACACCCTTGTTCATAGCAGCTCAATTTGTGTTAATTCAGTCTTGGAAACAAACCAGAAATCCATCAACTGGAGAGTTGATAAAGATGATGCAGTTTTTAATGGAGTATTATTCTGCTGTGAAGAATGATAAGATTGATTCATTTATGTGCAAATGGATACACCTGGAGGACACACTAGTAAGTGAAATCAATAGATCACATATAGGCAAATACCATATCTTCTCTTTGGTATGAGCACCTGTAGATGCAAATGAGCTCTAGAAAGTATGACAGTTTTTGTAGAATGGGAAATTTCCAAAGGAAATTTGGTATGGGAAAGTAGTGAAGGGAAGGAATAAATATGATTCAGAAAGAAAAGAAGAGCATGTATATATGGGGTGGGGAGGTGTGGGTGGGTAGGGGTATGGACAAAAATGAAAATTAACTTAATATAACTGTGTCATATATTGGTGCAAATTCCCCAATATTATGTGTGATTGTGAGATGTATCTAAATTGTACCAATAAAGTATTCAATTAAAAATGTTTTGTAAAAATAAATGCCACTCTAAATATTCAAAGGGAAATGGGGTTTAGGGATAAGTAATGAGGGGAAAATATTGATGGTTAAAAAAATAAAACAAAGCTTTTACATACAGGGGCCGGGGGATGTATGGTAGGTGGGGGAAGGGGAAATATGAGGACTAAGTCATCTCATCTATTGGTACAAGTTCTCTATGTTGAAAGTAATTGTGATGTGTACATATTATGTACCAATAAAGATTCAAATTTTTAAAAAGTAATGGCATTGAACTCTGATATATGTATATTTAGATAGATAGATGATAGATAGATAGATAGATAGATAGATAGATAGATAGATAGATGATAGATATAGATATATATTATTGGTATAACTTTAAACTGTCTCAGTTATCATAGTACCTTAGATGGGTATTCACAAAACTGAGTATTTTTAGAATGTTGTTTTCTCTCAAATTCTAATAGCTTGACAAATTTAGATTATATAAATATTTTGACATATCTGAACTGGTTGAAAGGTATTTTCTTCTTTATTTTTCTAAATATTTCTATCATGAAATTTCAGTTGAAAAACAAGGTTTGAATTTGTGTTGAAAATACAGAAAAATGTGTAAGCTTTTAGAAAAAGACAAGGAATAAATAAAATTTACTTGTTTCAATGGTAATATTTGAGTGAATTCTTGTCTTTTTGACATTTAAGTGACACACTGATACAATAAAAATATGGGTCCTCTTCTTCTTTTCTTTTCTTTTCTTTTCTTTTCTTTTCTTTTCTTTTCTTTTCTTTTCTTTTCTTTTCTTTTCTTTTCTTTTCTTTTCTTTTCTTTTCAATTCTTTTTTTTTCCAGTTCTTGGGATTGAATTTAGGCCCTTCTGATTCCAAGTAGGCACAGTACCACTGAGCTAAATCCCCAGCCGCTCTTTTCAATTTTTATAAGTAGATTGTTTTTGTATAAACAGATCACATTCCTCCTGGTACACAGACGTAGCACATTTAAATTTTTAAATCCCTTCCCCTTGTTCTGTCTTCTTTCATCTCTTGGTTCCCCCTACTGGATTTTATCTTTTACTTTGCCCTTCACTTACAAGTTGGATTTCTTACATAAGAGAATCATGTAATTAAGTTTCTGTCTGACTTACTTCACTTAATGTTATTGTCTCCAGGTTCATCTATTTCCCGACAAATAACTCAAGGTCATTCTTGAACAGTGTCTTTATCCATTTATCTGTTGATGAACCTACAGGACATTTCCAGTTTTAGCGACTGTGAGAACTGTACTGCTACAATCATGATATGCATGTACCACTGTTATACAGTGTCTTTAACTTTGGGGTAGATATTGAGTTGGGAATAGCTGATTCAAGTGGAATTTGTAGTTTTAAATTTTTAGAATTATTTATTTATTTACTTACTTGCTGTATTTGTATATTTTGCAGTATCAGAGATCAAACTAGGGCCCTTGTTGCTTACAAGGTAGGTGCAGTACCATTTGAGCTAAATCTAAATTTTTAGCTAAAACTAAGTTTAGTTTTAGATTTTGACTGATTTCTTTTTTCTTAAATTTTATTGGTACACTTTATATACAGCTCACAATCACACACATCATTGGGGAATTTGTACCAGTATATGACACAAGTTAATTCTCACTTTTACCCACATCCCTACCCACCCCCAACCCCCACCCCTTACATACATGCTCTTTTATTTTCTTTCAGAATCATATTTATTCTTTCCCCTCATTACATTCCCACACCAAATTCCCTTTGGATATTTCCTACTTTACAAAAGCTATCAAATATTCTAGAACTCATTTACATCTATAGGTTCTCATACCAAAGAGAAGATCTGGTATTTGCGTATCTGTGATCTATTTATTTCACTTATTAGTGTGTCCTCCAGGTGTATCCATTTGCACATAAATGAATCAATCTTGTCATTTTTATGGCAGAGTAATACTCCATTTTATTAAAAAAATTTTCTTTATCCAGTCTCCAGTTGATGGGCATTTGGTTTGTTTCCAAGATTGGGCTATCACAAACTGAGCTGCTATGAACAAGGGTGTACATCTGTCTTTCCAATATGATTTTTAAAATTCCTTTGACTATATTCCTCACTAGGGAATAGCAGGGTAAAATGGGACCTCTAGTCCTAGTTTTCTGAGAAATCTCCAAGCAGATCTCCATAATGATTGCACAAGTCTACAATCCCACCAAGAGTGAAGACGTTTCCTTTCTCCCCACATTCTAGACAGCATTTATTGTTGATCTGCAATAGTAGCCATTCTTTGTAGAGTGAAATCTCAGTGTTGTTTTCATTTGCATCTCTCAAATGACCAGTGATGTTGAACATTTCTTCATATGCTTCTTGGCTGCTTTGAATTCTGCCTCAGATGCCCATTTTTGAATAGGGTGATTTTTGACTGATTTCTATAATGATTGTATCGCTTTACATTCTTGCTATCAATCTAAAAAGGCTCCTCTTCCTCTGAAGACTCACTGACACTTCTCATTTGATTTCTTGATGGTAGCCACTCTCTTTTGCGTAAGATAGAATTCCATTGTTGTATGAGTTTGCATTTCTCACATCGGCAGAGATGTTGAATGTATTTCATATATTTACTGCCATTTGTAGTTCTCCTGGGTACATCTTCATTTCAGTTGTCCATTTTTCCATTGAATCTTTTATTGGGACATTGGATTTTCTGTTTTTTATGTGTCCTAGAAAGCATTTTTTTTTTTTTTTTGAGACAGAGTCTCGCCTTGTAGTTCAGGCTGGCCCTGAGCTCACTATGCAGCCCAGGCAAGCCTTGAACTCAGCAATCCTCCTGTCTCTGCCTCCCGAGTGCTGGGATTACAGGCGTGAGCCACCACACCCGGCACTGTGGTATGAGGTATGTGGTATGTGGTATGTGGTATGTGGTATTGATTGCTGGTGGGCATGAGTCTCCATGCCTAGCATTGTATGTGGTTACCGGGGATCGAACTCAGGACCTTGTGTTTGCGAGGCAGGTGCCGGAACCACTGAGCTAACCCTCCGGCCCGAAAGCAGTTTTTGTCTAAGAAAAGATCGGTACAATATTTTTCCCATTCTGGAGGTCATCTCTTCACTCTGTAGCCATTTCCTTTTCTGTAATGTAACTTTTTAAATTTTGTATCATTTCACTTGTTGATTTTTCATATTATTTCTTGTGCAACTGGGATTTTGTTCAGAAAGTCCTTGCCTATCAATATATCTTCAAGTATTTTATCTATATTATCTTCCCCAGGTTGTTTCTGTATAAACATTTAGATATTAGATGCATTTTATTCTAGTTTAGTTCATAGTGAGAGTTATGAGGCTATATTCAATTTTTGTCATGTGGATAGCCAATTTTCAAAGCATTATTTTTAAAAAAGGATAGCTTTTCTCCAGTGTATGTTTTTGCTCTCTTTGTCAAAGATCAGGAACCCAAAAGTGCCTGGAATTTTTTCTTCATCCTCTATTCTGTCCCGTTGATCCTTGAGTACCTTTTTATCCCAGGGTCATCCTGGTTTTTTTTATTTTGTTTTGTTAACTGAGCTTTGCAGTATAACCTGAAGTTTAAAATAGTGAAATCTTTTGCTTTGATTTTATAGCCCTGGATCGCTTTTGCCATTTGGGTCTCTTCTGATTCTCTATAAATTCTATCATTTTTATTATTCTATAAGGAATGCTATTGGGTTTTTTTTTTTGAGATTGTACTAAATCTGTATATAAGCTTTGGATGTACGGTCATTTTGATAATATTGGTTCTACCTATCCAGAAGCATAGGACATCTTTCTGAAACTTTCTGATGGAAAATTTTAATCTCCTTTTCAAAACAACTGCAGTTTTTATTGTAAAGTTCACTTCTTTCTTGGTTAGGTTAATTTCTAAATTTTCAATTTTTGATGGTTTTATTAATGGTATTACTGTTCTAGTTTCTTTCTCCTTAAGTTCATTATTGGTGAAAATAAACAGTATGAATTTTTGTGTGTTAATTTTATATCCTACCACATTATTTAATTTTCTTTATTAATTCTAAGAAAATTTGATAGATTGTTTTGAATCTTCCATGTAGGAGACCATGTCGTTCGTAAGTAGCAGTCTCGTTTCCACCTTCCTACACTTTCACTTTCGCTTCTTTTTCCTGCCTGATTTCTCTGGCTAATGTTTTCAAAGCTATATTTCACAAGAGTGGTAATAGTGAGCATCTTTCTCTTTTTCTTATTGTAGGGGAAAACTTTCAGTTTTTCTCCATTTAATATTAAGTTGGTCACTGGTTTACCATAAGTAACATTGCCTGATTGAGACAAGGTAATTCTACATTTATATTTTCTTCCATTTTAAAAAAAAAAACATTAATAGATGTTATTCTGTTGCAAAGACTTGTTCTTCCATTAAGATGGTCATTTCATTTTGTGCCATGTTTCTGATATGTGATGGATTGTATTCCTTGATCTGCATATGCTGAACCAGCCTTTCATCCTTGAAATGAATCTTACTTGATCATGATGTATGATTATTTGTTTCATTCTGATTGCCAGCATCTTGTTAAAGATTTTAGCATCTATATTCATAAGAAATTGGTCTGAGTTTCTCTTTCTTGTTTGGATTATACTCTAATTCTGAAATCAAGGTAATGGTAAGCTCTAGAAATATTTTTTTTTTTAGACAGGGTCTCACTTTGTAGTTCAGGCTGGCCCTGAGCTCACTATGTAGCCCAGGCAAGCCTCGAACTCAGCAATCCTCCTGTCTCTGCCTCCCGAGTGCTGGGATGACAGGCAAAAGCCACCACGCCTGGCTAGAAATAATTTTGGCAGCGCTTATTTTCTTTTAATTTAATTAAAGAGTGAAGAATGTTGGGATTAGATCATCCATAAAATTCTTGTAGAACATGATAGTGAATCCACTGGGTCTATACTTTTCTATGTTGGTAGTGTTTATTATTATTACTTTTTATACAATTTCATTACCTATTACTAGATGGTTGAAGGAGTTTATAGCTTATTGGTTTAGTTTAGGAAGTAGATGCATATCTCATAAGCTATACAGTTTTTTCAAGATTTTAGAATTTATTAAAATATAGGTTCTCAAATTAGTTAATAATAATCTGGCAGTACTGTCTATTATGAATTTGTGATTTTTATTGTAATTGGTCTTGATTCAGATTTTTATTTTCTTTTTTGATGTGATTGGCTAGAAGTTTTCCTACTTTTTTAAAGAACAAGCTAATTAATTAATTCTTAATATTTTGGTTTCATTTTCATGTATTTTTTCTCTCATGTTCATAATTTTCTTTCTTGTGCTAGCTTAGGATTTGGATTTTTCTTGATTTTCTAGAATGCTGAGATGCATCAGTATGTTATTCATTTGGACTTATTCTATTCAACTGACATGGACACTCAAAGCTATAAACTTCCATCTTAGGACTACTTTCATTATTTCTAGTAGGTTCTGGCATGTTGCACCAATATTATCATTTAATTCTAAAAACTTCCTGATTTTTCCTTGATTTCTTGTGTGACCCATTGAGTTTTCAAGAGTGTAGTGTTTAATTTCCACGCATTTACATATTTTCTCTGCTTTCTCTTGTCATGTATTTCTAGTTTCTTTGCACTATGATCGGATAATATGTACAATATCCATTTACTTAATTATACTTTATGGGCCAATGTGTTGAGAGAAATATATGTTATGCTTTTGGGGAAAATACTCTGTCAAAATCTATGCAATTAGTTTGTTCAAAATTTTGGTTCAGTCCTGAAATTTCTGTATTGATTTCTCTAAATGACTGTCTTCTTGTCACAGAAGCATGTTGGTGTCCCTCACTATAACTGTGTTGCTTTTTATCTAATCTTTCATGTCTAGGAGTGTTTGCCTTAAGGAGTTGTGCTTGTTGGTGTTTGGTAATATATGTTTATAATTGTTACCTCTTCTTCTTGAATTGATTTTTTTTTTTTTTTAGACATGGTCTCACTTTGTAGTTCAGGCTGGCCCTGAGCTCACTATGTAGCCCAGACAAGCCTGGAGCTCAGCAATCCTCCTGCCTCTGCCTCCCGAGTGCTGGGATTACAGGCGTGAGCCACCACGCCCGGCACTGTGGTATGTGGTATTAATTGCTGGTGGGCATGAGTCACCACACCCAGAATTGTATGTGGTTACCGGGATCCAACTCAGAGCCTTGCACTTGCGAGGCAGGCACAGGAACCATTGAGCTAAATCTCTGGCCCTGCAATTTTATTTTTTGACCACCAGTAAATTACATCATGCATTTTACTAAGCAAAGTAACAGATGATATGTAGTTTTTCTGTTTGTCTTATCAACTCCATCCATGAAAGGTTATTAAAACTATGTTTAATACATGATATATATTTATTTATATATGTAATATATAAATATGAAATATATATGAAATAAATATAAATATGTAATATATATATATATATATATATGAAACTTCTAAATACTTTGGCAGAGTAGGAAATAGTATGATGTTTGCTGATTGGTCTTAACGTCTTTGAACAAACTAGCAAAGAAAAATTATGAGCTGAAACTATCCATAGGAAATCTGAACTCTTCTAACAGTGACAGTAAATTAGTAAAGGAAAATAAAAAGCCCCTCTATTCAAATTCCTAACTCCAGACAAACATAACATTTTTTTAAAGTTTCTAAGTGTGTCCTGAAAGAATAATCTCCTCTCCTTTAGCCACAAGGCTGAGAATGCAGAAATCAGAGCACAGCCTTCCACAGTTAGACTGGCTGCAATAAAGCATGAGTTTAATGCTCAGCCTTGAAGGCTTTCTGAAGTGAAGGTGAGGAGACTGATCAAAAAAGAATGAGGCTGTGTCATTTATACCCAAATGGATGTAAATTGGGGACATACTCATAAGTGAAATAAACAGGTCACAGATGTGTAAGTATTGTATCTTTTCTCTGGTATGAAAACTGAAGTGGTAAATGAGTTCTAGAATGCATGATATATTGTGAAATAGTAAATATTCAAAGGGAAATGGGGTTTAGGGGTAAGTAATGAGGGGAAAGAAAATAATTGATGGCTAAAAAAAGGAAGCAAAGCTTGTGTATATAAGGGCACAGAGTTGTAAGTTGGGTAAGGGAATGGGAAAAAATGAGAATTAAGTCATGTCATATACTGGTACAAATTCTCAATTTGAGCATAATTGTGGTGTGTATGTATAATGTACCAATAAATTAAATTAGAAAGTAAAAGAACATGATGGAGGTACTCAGAATAATCTCAATGAGACAGAGCATGTTGAGCTCCTGGACTCTTGTACTATTTTATCAGAAGAGATTTCCCCACCCACAGTGGCAGAGACATCTGGGGCCCACCCTCTGTGGTGTTCATTTCTTCTGGTATACCAGAGGACACTAGTGCTGTATTGAGGAAGTACTGTAATGGTGACACTCCTCAGGATCCACCCTCATAACTCACTTTGGCCTCTAGGCCCCTAACTAGGCTCAAATATCATGTGGCTCCTAAGGGTGAAGTGTATAGTATGAACCATGAGGAGGTCCACTGTTCTCTCAAATAGCTTCTTGAGTTTCTAGTTTTTTTTAAAGATGAGGCCTGCCTGATGAGCAAGTCTGAGAATAGATTTTATGGGGTGGAATACTGGTGGCAAGATTATACACATGGATCAGGCTGAGTCTGTTGATATGGGCCCGTGAATCAAGAGTTTTGAATTTGATGTTGCAGCTCATGGAGTAAATAGAAGTATTAATAGTTTACTTGATGGTTGGCAGAAGAATGGATCAAAAGATGGACCACTGGGAGATGAGATGCTTAATATTCCATGATTTACTGCTGGGGACAAGATTCAGAGGCTTGAGGAAATGGGAGTGCTGGAGGGGACTTGTTATGTGAAACCTAGTCTGTCATACTGTGATGATCCATCAAATAGACTCTTCATTCATACCTTGAAAACAAATCCTTGAAGGGAGCACTGGAATCCTTGAAGAGCTCTGATATTGCTCTTCTCCACATGGTAGAGCTCTCACTGGAGTTTGGGGTTATTCATTTTGAAAGTTGAAGGGTGATAGGTTTGAATGGACCCTAGAGTAGCAGAGGTCAAGTGGTAGAACTGCTTGTACTTATGATAATGGGCAGAAGAACAGTGACCAGAATGTCTGACATGTGTGGACCAATGCACTGGCTTATTGACCACGGTGCTCCCAAAAGTGAAATAGATAGGAAGTCGACAAAAACTTTCCTAGATTTATATACAAATTTAGCAAATTTAAGGGCAAATGAATAATAACCTATTTCAAGTTGTAGTAACAATGCACCACAGCTTTGTAACAAGGTCCTGGATTTGAGCCCATTTACCGATATAGGGTCCCTTGAATGTAAGGGAGTCTGGGTATACTTGGGGAAGGACCCTGTACACCAAAAATTTATATATCAATATTTATCCCATCTTTCCCAAAGAGACTTCAGGCCCTTTACTGAGTGACTGTGAGTCAGATGTATCAGGGACTGCTGGGCACTGGTTCTGAACTAATGTTGACTCCATGGAATCCAAAACATCACTATGGCCCATCAGGAAGAGTAGAGGCCAAAGGAATCAATGGAATTTTAGCACAGGTCTGACTCACAGTGGACCCAACAGACTCCTGAATTAACCCTATTGTCATTTCCCTGTTCCAAAAGGAATAATTGGCATAGATATACTTAGTACTTGGCAGAATCCTCACACTGGTTCCTTAGCCTATAGTATGAGCACCACTTTAGCTGGAAAGACTGAATGGGAACCATCACAGTTGCTTTGCTGGTAAAATAGTAAAACAAAACAGCAACGTCCCCGAAGGAACTGTGGAAATTTGTAGCACTATCAAGAATTGAATTCTTATCCAAGTAATGAGATATGTGCACCCATGTTTACAGCAGTACAGTTTGTATTAGCTGTCTTAGAAACAGCTTGAATGTCCATCAATTAGAGAGTGGTAAAAAAGAAGTGGTTTTCTTTTAAGAAAACAGAGTATCACACAGGAATAAGGAATGATGAATTAGAGACATTTACACTTTAATGGCTATATCTTGAGGCCATAATCATAAGTGAAATAAATAGGATGCAGATGTGTAAATACTGTATAATTTCTCCAGGATGAGAAACTGATGGTGTAAATGAGTTCCTGAATATACAATAGGTATTGTGAAATAGGAAGCAATTGTTCAAAGGGAAAAGAGGGGCAGAGGAAATGAAGGTGGGAAAGAAAATATTTGATGATTAAAAACAAAAAAAGTGGAAACAAAGCTTATGTATATAGGGGATGGGGGTTGTAGGAAGGGCAAGGGAATGGGAAATGAGAATCAAGATGTGTCCTGTATAGGTACAAATTCTCAATGTTGATTGTGATCAGAATGTATATATAAAATGCACCAGTAGGACCAATTTAGAAAGGCTTTCAACTCAAAGCAATGGATAGAAGCAGAGGGGAGAATTGATAGCAGTAGGTGCTGGGACCTTCCACTGAGACTCCTCTTTCATGATTTTGTTTCATAGCTGCAGCTACTGCAAACTAGTTGCTTAAAGAACAAAATTTATTTTCTATTTCCTCTCCTCTCTAATTCTTCTTCAGGAAGGGAGTGTGATAACAGTATGTCAAAATGTTTGACTTCTTCTGAGGCCTATCTTGGTTTGCAAGCAGATGCATCCATTTCTTTTTCTTCCTCGGTTCTTTGTTTGGGTGACAGGATTGCACTATGTGGTTTAGGTTGGCCTTGCACTCTAGCTGGCCCAGGCTGACCGTGAACTGGTAATCCTCCTGCATCAGCTACCTGTGGGCTGGGATTCGAGGCATGTGGCACCATGCTGTGAGCATTCTGATCTTCTGATGTCTGATCTAAATCTTCTATTGAGCTTGGCTTACAGCGCTCTAGGGCTTGTCTTGCTGGCATCTCCAAAACTGCCTCAACTCCTCCTCTAAACCGCTGCCAAAAGCTTATATACCACTTGGTAGGATGTGCCCTTATTGCTCTAGTACAAAAATCTAACTTTGACATTTTCTCATATCTGAGGCGTACTATCCAACATTTCTAACTTACAGGAAGAAATGTTTATTTTTGTTCACAGTTTTGTCCGTATTCATCTGGATTCCAAGCCAAATTGAATGGCAGAGGGATATAGTGGAGAAAAAGCAGTGCATGCAATGGTGGTCAGAAAGCAGAGAGAGAAAGGAAGAGTCAGGACGGATGTGTAGCCCTCAGGTCATGCCCTCAATCAGCTGGCTCTTTCAAGATGACCCACCTCCTAGTAGCAAATTAGCTACAGTCCCGCTCCCCAGTCCAACACCCTTCCAAAATCCTTGCCTATGAACATAGGAGGTCTTTGGGGGACATTCTGGACCCAATGTACAGCAGCATTATCTCATTTTCTGTTTAATACTCTCTTGTTTTGTTTGTGGTTGTGGTTAGTATTGATTTCTATTATTTTTCTGGATCTAATTAAGTAGTTTTTAACAGTAATGTTAATGTTTTCAAGACAATGTTTAGATTTTATTGATTTGTCAGCACTATGTTCTAAGTCACTGAGTTCTGCTTTATGCATATTATTTCTGTTTCTAATTATTGTGACAACACAGATAATATCCCACTATAGTAAAAGCATATTTATTTAAATTGCTGTTCCAGATAAACTATTACAAGTCCAGCTCTTTATGCAAGGTCATTTTTCATTTCACTTTACTCCTTCAGCAAACTATGAAATTTTAAATTTCCTTCCAATCACTGTTTTAGTTGTATCAAACAAATCTTGATGTGATTTAGTTTTCATAAAGTTAAAACTATGCGTAGTCTCCCTTCTTATGGATATTTGCAAGTGCAGTGTTTTTCAAATATTTGGAGGGATGGAAATTCATCCTTTATTAATGATTTGTAAATGGAGTCAGTTTTCATCTGATAACATTTATTTGAATTATTAATATTTATTCAGTATTTTTGACCCAACACTGGTCCAAACATTTCATGTATAATTTGAATGAATGCAAATTCTGCCATTTTTCATTATAGTAGTCTGTGTAAGATGTCACTTAGATTAGTTTGGAAGTGAATGTTAAAAATTCCCATGTATTTACTAGTGTTTAAACTATATTTGAAAATATTTGACTGTGAATAGTTTTTAAATCTCCAAATATAATTATGTATTTTCCCTTCAGTACTGTGGTCATGCATTACAAAATACTGTCATTATAGAAGTACAGTATTGAGATTTTTATATGCCTTTTATTATAAGTAATGATGCTTCTTATGAAGGATTTTTGTTTTATATTGATATAAGCATTCTAGTCTTCTTTGGCTTATTAATTGTATGGAATATTATTTTTCCATTTTTTCATTTGTTTCTTTATATTTAAGACACATTTCTTTTTTTCTGTTCTTTTCCTTTTTTGAGACAGCTTCGTAGTTCAGACTGGCTCTGATTTCACTATGTAGCCTAGGTTAACCTCGAACTCTCAGCAATCCTCCTGCCTCTGCCTCTTGAGTACTGGAATTATAGGTGTAAACCACCACATCTAGCATTGTACTATGCAGTACCTGTGATAGAACTCAGGACCTTGCACTTGCTAAGCAGATGCCAGAACCACTGAGCTAAATCCCCGGCCTTAAGACACATTTCTAAGTGAATGATATTTGGTTGTTTTATATTTACCCAAAACACCATTCTGTACATTAAAATTGGAATGTTTAATTATTTATACTTAATAATATAAATACAATGGGCTTTACTTCTATTATCCTGCTATATTTTTCTGCATTTCCACGGGTTATTTAATGAGTTAACTGGTTATATTTAATACCCCATTCATTTTCATACTGATTTAAAAGTTACAGGTTTTATTTTAGTTGTCTTGTTATGATTATTAAAATATCACCTTGTGTGTTTAACAATATGCAACAAGTCCATTTCAGTTTTCATGTTATTTGTACTGATATTATATATTACTATTATATATATTTTATAAATCACCCAATTCGCTGTTGCATTTTATATGAAAAAAAATTGTTCTTTATTAAAATTACAAAGAAGATATATCTACCCAGGATCTCATGTAGGGAGCTTAGAAGTTGCCATGCCATTCAGACACATAAAATGCTAAATGGACTGACAATTGAGCAGCTCTTTTAGATCTATAAGAAAATTGAGGACACTGAGAATATCACAAGCTCTAGGATAAGAGGGATAGACAGGTAGATACAGAGTCACAGCTTTATAGAATAGAGACACAGGAGAAGAAGCAGCTGTAGGAACTGATGCCTGACAAGAAACCTAAACTATAACTGATGAACTGATGGAGGCACAGTGTTGGCCAAATCTAGGCACTAAAATATCCAAGGCCCAGTCATAAAGGACTGCCAAAAGTTTGTGATTTTACCATCAGACACTCCCAAGGCTGAGCCTTCCCAGGGGTACCCGGAGAGGGGTCCATTTAGTCATTTGAGAGCAGGAGAATTGGGGCCAGAGCCCTAGAGGTCAAAAACTGCATGTCTCTTTACTCCTTCAGCAAAAATACCTACAGTGGTGAGAAGTTACAGTGTCTTCAGTCTTACTGGGGCATGGTGAGACTCAGCACTTACGGCACAATTTTGTGCCGCACATATGAGACAAAGTATGTTGTCACTCTTCTATAACTGTGGCCCATTTTGTGCATGCCCCTGAAAGCAGGGTAAGGTCCTTAAGTATCCTCAGGGGCATTTATATCTCCTGGGCTTTGAGAGTGATTGGGAGTGGCACCTCACAAAAGCTGAACCAGGTTTTCACAGCAAATATGGAGAAAAACCTTGATTTCCTTCTAGCAGCAGGACAGAAAAACAAATTTTGGAACATGACAGAGATTTCTTTTCTTCTTGTCAAAGCTGACTCCCTGCTTGGTATTATCACAGCCTAGCTGAACTGGGGTTGGAGGAAGAAACATTCCACCATGGGAAACCTTAGTCTTCCAAGTGACAAAAGAATAACATCACCTTAAGAGTGTTCTACTCATTCTATCCAGAGGTCAGGGGAGAAAACAACTGATCAGTACCTATGGGTTCAGCAGGCCAGAAGCACAGACTCGTTACAACACAGATCTGGTCATAGAGGTATTGAGTGAACCCCTCCCTCAATACTTTACCATCATATCACTAATGACTAATTTATGCCAGTGCATTTTTACCCCATATATCATGTTTATTACTGAGAAAAAAATAGAAGACACTAATAAAATTTCAACAGACAAAACAAATTAGCATCAGTCATAATAGAGCCTCTGTAATGACCAAACAATTTAAAACAACTATGATTAATATGCTAAGGGCCATGATACATAAATTAGAAAGCATACAAGATTTATAAGCAAAATAAACAGGGATATTATTGGTAAGACAGATTAAAAGTAAAGGACAGCCTGAGAAAAGAATCTCTCACAAAAGGATATATCAATAGAAACCTCCAAAACTGAAAAAGGATGAGGTCAAAGAGAGGGGAGAAAAACATATATAAATGGAGAGTGGTCAAACAGTAAAAGATGTAGTGTATATGTAATATGATAAACAGAACAGAAGAAAAACTTGAAGCAATAATAATGGAAATTCCTCAAATGAATGTCAGATGCCAAGTACAAGTTCAAGAAGCTCAGAGAATACTAAATACAATAAATACAAAGATAACTACAATTACACCTATCATTTTTGTCCTAGAGAAAATCAAGATAAAGAAAAAACCTAGAAGAAGCAAGAAAAAATAAGAAAGATAAAAATTAAATTTTATTTCTTGTTAGAAAGCAGGCAAGCAAGATGAACTAAGAGATGAAGTTAACTGTAATTAACTACAATTTACCATCCAAATCTTCCTCTGGAAGTTGTAGGTCTTCAATGCCTTCCAGCATTCCAGAAGAGTCATTTTGGATGCACTTTGATAATGCTATTGTTGTCTAAATGGAAAGGCAGATTCTTGATGCTTTTTACTTTGCCATTTTCCAAGGAATCTTTCCTTTTTTATCTATCTGAAAAATACAGGTATATTTTCACCAAACATAAATGTAGTAACCTTTGTTCGATGCATTAAAGATGAGATTTTTTTTGGCTTACATTTAAAAATATACATATATTGTTAGAGTGCCAGAGAAAAGAAATTTAAGTATTTTCAGCTATGATATTAAACATTTTTCTTTCATACAAATATGTAAAGTTGTTCTAAATATGCTTGCATGAACATGCCATTTGAGCTAATTACTTTATAGTAAATTCAGCTCTTAAATAATTGCTAAACCTAGGGAAATGCTTTCAATAATTGACTTAGTTTTCATAAGCTAAACTTATTATTAAATCTAAATTAAATGCACATTTGAGACATTTAACTTAAAGTGTTAGCATACCAAGCATTTTAATAGTGAAAGGGAAATAACTCATAGAGTTAATACTAAAAATAATGCAAACATGGCATTAACAATTTTAACCTATTTGCTCATATTTCATACATTTTTACAATTTTCCATATTGCATCATCTGTACAAGTGATTTTATTTTCCATATAATTTAACTTTAAAATATATTTGCTAATGTATTAATTTCCAATATTTGTGCCTTACTGGCGTGAGATTGGCTTACTTTGTTAGTGATATTAAGTAAAAATTAGTGAAAAAGTAATGTAAAAAGAAATTAATCTTAATCTCTCTGTAATTATGAAGCTAATCATTTTAATACTTTATACTCTTCTGACTTGTATATATCTTATCTAACTGTGGGAAAACATACAGATTTAATCACTCTATTGTTTTACCTATTATTGTGTGTAATATGAAGCATTGTATCTAATTTCATAAATAATTTCTGGGATGCACATTTTTACTGACGAATTAATGGACAGGGGATAGTAATTACTTATATATATGTCTCCTGGACCAGTCATAGTTCTTATCAAAAATAAAAAACTCTGGACTATATCTCATAGTCAAATAGATTAAACCCTACATTATTATGAAGGAAAAGTGTATTTCACTGAAGAAATGGGAATGTTTACAATATGTTTCATACAGTATATTGTATTTACATTCACAGACATTTGTTTTGTGTTATTTTATTCTTATGATTTCCCTGTGCCTACTTTTTACCTCCACCAACCCTTTATGAAACCTTTCTACTTTCTGTTTATTAGGACATATTTACAATGCATAATGTTTACACCCTTGGTGTGAAGTGGGACATTATATAACATCTTAACTCCTTTCTCTTACCCTCCCCCTCCTCCATCTCCTAATCCCTTTCCTATTTGTTAAAAATTTCTCTCATTATTATTATTTACCTCTCATAGTCAATAGTTACATAGAGAAAAGCCACATGACCTTAATCAGTGATGCATTTATTTTGTTCACTATTCTCACACCTTTAAAGGCTTTCCTTAGAACATTTGGAAGGTAGAAATACAACAGGGATTTTTCAGCCTTATAAAATGAGATTCTCTAAATAATAAAATATTCATATAGTTATGTGTGTCTACAAATATAACCATGCAACACTCAATAATAGAAAGGTCCTAGACAACTCTTTCAACGAAGACAGGCAAGATTTTAGTGCTATTGAAATACATAGTCATGAAATCAGTGACAGCTGAATTCCAATCTCAAGGCAATTTCTAGTTACAGTACTTTTTCATTTCTAACTTATTTTATTAACATTGGAAATATTAATTATATTAATTCTGGTACATTAGGCTTTGCAACATATGGATATCTTAAATAAATATATAAGATGAGAAAGATAAAAATGAAACTCTGGACGTGGCATAACAAAAGTGAATGTGATTGATTTTTTCAACGTATAATGACTTCACCGTACAGGCATAGAGCCTAGTCTTTCCCAGGTTTGTAACTAAATACACTTAGAGATAGAAATTCATTATTTTTACTTTGCCAGTCTATGATATTTTTATAGTCTGCCCTCCCAAATTCATTTTTATTTTCTCCCTGGTTTCTTTTTGTTCTCAACAACATTTCTACCCCCATTTTATTCTCTCAGTAAATTCTCTTCCCCTTTGATGAGTACTGTACATGCTTTAGTGATCTATGAAAATGTCATACCTAATATAATGTGTAATGAACACATGATAACTAAAATTTTAAAATGAAAAAGAAAGTGTACATGTGAGTCCTTCTTTTTGTGCAGGTCTGTAGTTTTGATTTCTTAAACTGGAAAAGGAGCCGCAGTTCAGAATTTTAAAATCGACTTATTTTTCTATCCATTTATTATGTATGTATGTATGTATGTATGTATGTATGTATGTATGTATTTTTTGAAACAGTCTTGGGTTGTAGCTCAGGCTGGGCCTAAACTCACTACATAGCCCAGGCAAGGCTTGAACTCTGCAATCCTCTTGCCTCTGCCTCCCAAGTGCTGGGATTACAGGCACAAGCCACCATGCCCGCTATTGTTGTATGTGGTTACTGGGAACTGAACTCAGGACCTTGCGCTTGCTAGGCAGGCACTGCAACCACTGAGCTAAATCTCTCTGGTCTATTCTTTTTAAATGAAGACATGGCAGTGCCGACTAGTGGTTAAGTTCTAGGGCAATATAAATGTAATGATGATATATGGATGAAGTAGTACCTCTATTGATGTGGCATCCCACTATTTTGATGAAAATGTTCAAGATTCCTTGTACTTACAAATTCAATTATAATTTCAAGTGTGTGTGTTGGAAACTTACTGTAAGGTCTGTAAATGCCCATTCAACTCGAATCAAAACATTTGTGTTCATAGGTCTCTCATTCTGGAAAACATTTAATCTGTAAGCATGTTTGCATATTTTAATATTACTTTACACCTACACACTTACCATTTTCTACAGGAAATATAAGCTCAAAGTATACTAGATTAGTAAAAATATCCAAAGTGAGGAAGGATTACATTTTGCTTTGGAGGAAGCAGGTGGCCTCGGGGTTACCAGGGTTTTTCAGGATGAACAACGCAATCAGATTCTGATTCCATTCTGCCTATTCCTATTCCTATTCCTATTCCTATTCCTATTCCTATTCCTATTCCTATTCCTTTTCTATTCTATTCTATTCTGCTCTATTCTATTCCTATTCTGCCTCTTCTTCACCCAGAATCTTCTGCCTCTGATGACATCTTATATAAATCTTACTTGATGAAAACTTTCCAGCTTTACAGGCTTGAAGGTGTTCAGTGTGTGGATATAAAATAACCTTCCTTGGCTCACCATGGCAGAACTTTGGTCTTTCTCGATGGGCTCAGCTCCATAGTGGATAGCAGCGCTAGGATCTTCCATAGGAAGAGGCATTTGTGGAATTCTGACTCTGGGGTGCACTCAGTCTGGTACAGACTGTTACTAGATCAGTTCCTGAAATGGCCCCCCCCGTCTCTTCCTTCTCTCTCTCTCTCTCTCTCTCTCTCCCTCTCTCTCTCTCTCTCTCTCTCTCTGTCTCTCTCTGTCTCTGTCTCTCTCTGTCTCTTCCTTCTCTGTCTCTCTCTGTCTCTTCCTTCTCTCTCTCCTCTCTCTCTCTCTCTCCCCTTCTCTCTGTCTCTCTCTCCTGCCTCTTCCCTTTTCCCTCTTTCTTCCCTGTCTTCCTTTCTTCTCTTCTCCTTTCTCATTTCGATTTTTCCTTCCTCTTTCCCTGCTTCTTTATTTCAGATGGGGTTGGACACCACATATTCTTGCCATCTGACTCTGTTTCTTGGCTACCTTTGCATGCACCATACATCAACACCTAACAAATATAACCAAGGAGAGATTCTTTTTTGGAGTACATTTAATGAAATTACACGTGCTCACTTGTGAGAAGTATAGGAATACTTTACTAGGAAAACATTTCCGTGTTTACTGCTAAATACTCATGCATTCTTGTCAGGAGTACAGTTTACAGTTTTCTGAGTTCTGCCTTGAATACTGAGTCGCATTTTCAATTTTTAGCGTTATTATTACGTTATGCCAGCAGATGGCGGTAAAACATTTTAGCACAAGTTGCACAGGGTGAATCGTTGAAAATAAGATGGATAAATTTTCCTTGAATGAATGAATGTAGTGAATGTCTATTTAGAAAGCTGGAAAATTGTCAGAGATGAAGTGAATATTTATAAATTTAATATTAAGATAAGAATGTGATTGCTTAATTTTTTGAATCCTTTCAGTCCATTTTTCTTGCCTGCAAAAGCCTGAAATCATTCGATATCTGTACCTTGGCAAAATATTCTGAGAAGTGAGAGGCTGGCAAATGTTGGCATGGGTACCTAACATCCACACCGTTTTCCTCTGACAAGTTATTAACAGAAACGTTTCACTGAAGCTGATGAGCTTTGCTTTTCTGAAGAAGCATTTCCTGCCAAAATATTTCTTTTCTGTAACAGAGCCAAAGGAAATGGTCGATTGGGTTCTTGCTTCATGTTCCTTAACTTTCTTTATTCAATTAATGTAAATCACACAGGGTTTGCTTTTTAAAAAATATTTAAACATTTAATAAGAGCATAATTCTTTCTCTTCTCTATTTCTCTTCCCCAACCTCATTCAGTTCTTACTGTTTCCCTCATTGCCCTCAGAGGATTGTGAACTGAACTCTCTAATTTCCAGAGTGTTCATCGATGGCTAATGAAGTGATTTTTCTGGAGTACGGTCTTGTGACTGGACGATTTGTCCCAACTGTTAGATTAGTGTTCAAATGGATGTTTCTTGGAAAAACTTGTCATTTAGTTTGTTTTAAATATTGTTAAGTTTTGTTTCCTCTCCTATGTTTCTCTCTGTGTGGAAGTAAAATCAGAACGATCCAATAATGACCGAGCCACTGCTACTATCTTACCAGAAATCTTGTAATTAAATTGCTTTTAGTTAAATGCATGCATGTGATATAGCTACTTTTAAAAATAACATATAGTAATCTTTTTATATTTATTGGCATTTTTTCCATCGATCGATTTTTGTGTCAATATTGATCCTTCAATATCAGTATATGCAGTTAGAATATCTGGAAATATGTATACAAAATAACATTAATTTTGATGCATAGTAGCTCATAATTGATGCAATTATAAATATCCTTCATTTTTCTCCCTGAAATTCTTTTTACTGAATACAGACTTTGATATAGGTATATGAAAAATGTAAATTAGAAAAAAGATTGAGAATTGATTATTTCTTATATAGGTTAAAAATGACTTTCCTAGTTCTATTAAGTTATACATCGATGAGTTACAGAGAAAGAGAGCCAGAAAGAGACAGAGAGACAGAGAAAGGGACTCAAGTAAAATAAAAAGCTTTATAATAAAAACAAAGCATTACAAAATAAGTAAAAATAAAATGCAAGTATGTTCAATTAATAGTGCTTTATAGTGATTTGTAATTGACAGTATTTTCCTTTAAATAGGACACAGTTGATAACTCATTTCATTTTTGTTTGCTGTTGTGATTAACAATGATAATCTATTTTCAATGCCCTTTATTCCATTTCAATTTATTATTACCAATTTATAAATGCAACTTATTGAAGGCTTATCTCCATTTTAAGTGAACAATGAGTGTTATAACTTTGAAACTTTAAATAATTGTGTGTTTAAAAACTCTTAAGTAGTGTGTATCAAACAGGCATAGAAAGGTATGGATGGGCAAGTTCATATGCTAGTGTAGGGAGGTTAACTGTGATAACTAAGAATTGTAGGTTGCGTATGGCATGCATAAAGCAAAATTAGTGAAGAGGGAAATTAAATTTTGCATGAGAAAAGGAAGAGTGTGATATAAAGAAGCTTAGTGATTTAATATATAATAGAATACATCATGCCTGTATAAGACTTGTATAGGAGAAATAAAGGATAATATTTAATTAAAATCTAATAAACTAAACTTAAAGTGGCACAGAATGTTAACTTTAGAAAACTGAATTAAGAATAAATAAACATTCTAGTTTCCTAAATTCTACAGTCTTCAGAATGTCTATGGTAGCTGCAAGTGGTGGCACATATCTGTAACCCCAGCACTCAGGAGGCTGGTGCAGAGTATTGATGCTAATTTGAGGCCAGCCTATATAATGAGTTCAAATCCACTTGAACGTCAGAGTGAAAACCTGACTAAAATAAAATGTTTTAATTGTGCATGTGATATTTCCATAGTGACTAAAATGTTCATGGATGATGATCAGTTTCTAGCTTTTCCTTATTTCAAGAGTTTTACACATCTGTGTCCTATGATATGATGCTTTAAATTCTCCCATGGATATACCTAGCATGGAAATAGCAGGGTCAAGTGGGACCACTAATCCTAGATTTTTAAGAAATCTCCACACTGATTTCCACGGTGGTTGCACCAAGTCTACAATCCCACCAACAGTGCAGGAGGGTTCCTTTCTCCCCACAGCCTTGCCACTATTTGTTGTTGATTGATTTATTTAACTTTTTTATTTGAATCTTTATTTGTATATTATATATATACACATCATGATCACACTCAATATTGACAATTTGTGTCACCATAAGACATGATTTAATTCTCATTTTTTTCCATTTCCCCATCCACCCTACAACCCCTGCCCCTATATAAATAAGATTTTTTTTAAAAAAATTACTATCATATTTTGATAGTAGCCTTTCTTTCTGGAAAGGGAATCTCAGTGTTGTTTTCATCTGCATCTCTCAAAAGATCAGTGACAATGAACATTTTTTCATGTTTGTGCTGCCTTTACTTCTTCACCTGAAAAATGTCTGTTCATTTCAGATGCCCATTTTTGTATGATAGGTGTCATGAAACAGGAAGAAAATGTTCAAAGAAAAAAGGGAAAATGGAGAATAGGGGAAAGTTAAGAAGGGAAAGAGAAATTTGATGATAAAAACAAAAAAGAAGGAAACAAAGCTTATGTATATAGGTCATGGAAGTGGTAAACAGGGCAAGGAATGGGAAAAAATGGAAATCAAGGTACATCATGTAGAGGTACAAATTTAGAAAATAAAGTCTGTAATATGTTTAAAAAGATATTTTATTATGATGTTTCTTTTAAAGTGGTTATCTTCTTCCACTCTGACATTGTTTGTTCATTTCCATAAAATATTTAAAGGGAGATTCTGTATATTTAAGTGACTTGAATACTTTTATGAGTTACTATGCTAGAAGATCTCAAGTTATAGCTTTAAAAACTTGGGTGGTATCAAAACCTAACAATACATAAAAGCTGAGTTTTAAAAAGACCCGTGTATAATAGTGCCAAGTGGAAGAGCTCTCTCAATAATATTCAGTTTCATGATTCAAACTAAAGGAATTTTAAATAACAATTGAACAAATTAGAAGAAATGTCAAGACTTCATTTCTAAATCTATTGTTCAGAAAATATTCATAATTATAAATGTTCAGTGCATGTTTACATTTATATAACAATCACCTGCGATGCAATGCATTCTCTGCTTTCACAGTTTATTATCAATTAGGTTTTATACCTTACAGTTATACAGCCTGAAATGCAAATAAATAAAATAAATATCCATGAGTTTATACTAATTTAAATTAAGGATTGAAAATTAAAGGGGGAGGATAGACAAATCCTCGTATAGAGGAAATACAAACTGCCTATTAAAAGTATTCCACCTTCAAGGAGGTAGAGCCCACATTAAGTGCGATTCCACACAATGATTGTGTCCCAAAGAGAACAGTATGGACAAGTGTGGAAGGTGCCGCTTTGGAGCGGGAGCGACTGACAGGTGCTTCCGCAGGAAAATTGCAAGAACAGGCAAAAGTGCTGAGTCACGTCATTAGTAGCCCCCCCTCCCCGCACCTGTGACGAAAATAGCGCTACATGCTGTCATTTTCCTTACAAAATAGGCCACTCTGGTCTAATCAAGGAAAAGAGAGAGGACAACTCCCTTGAAGGGAAATTCTGTAAAATATTTCAAATTACCAAGGTCATCAGAAACAAGGGGAGTCTGGGCAACATTCCCAGCCATCGGAAGCCCAAAGCAGACATAATGACCACACAGGACCTTGCAAAACAACAACAACAAAAAGGATCTTATATTGAAAACTGAGAACATGTATGGAAAGAAGACACATGGAGTACAAAAATGTCTCAGTGTTGATTTATAAATCGCAATAGATGTGACATACTAGTATAATAACATAATAGGGGAAACCAGATGTGACGTTGGTGGCAACACTGCACTTCTCAATTTTTCCGTCAACTTGTAAGTGTTAAAAGAGGTTTATTTTTTCAAGCCATTAAAAATTTAACTGCGAGAAGCGTAACTTTATTTGCCACTCTATCTTTCAAATCATTTTGCTTGGAAAAGAAATGACCTTCTCACTTCTCAAGTGAGTGCATTGCAATTTTGAATAGTCAGATCGGTTCGCTAGACACATCTCTGACATTCACTGAGATTCCACAGATACGTACAGTATGGCCACGTGAACGGTCACTCACCGGTTGGCCCATTTCGTTGTAATCCGGTCTGTTTAGATATCTTCAAATCAGTGGCTGCTCCTGACAAAACTGACTGAGCAGCCGCCATGGGTGTTGACGGTGAAGTGTCAGCGATGATTGAATTGGCCGCGTTGGTTTGGTTAGCCGCCCGTGGGGAAAGTTTCTCACGGGGAGTAAGTGTGCGGAGGCTTTCTTATTGGCAATTAGATGGGAGAGGTACAGCTAACACGGTCATTCTTATTGGCTACTTTAAATGAGCCATTTCGTTACAACCTTAAAGATGTTGTTTGTTAGACCCTACATGTTCTACTGGAAAGAAAAAAGAACAGTTTTCTGTTTAGATCGAACGGTCGTTTTGATTAGAGCACTAGTGTTTACCTGTTTAAAGCAATTACAGAACACACATATCCTGTTGCAGACATTGTAGTTCTTTTTTTTTAAACTGGTCAATGAACTACTGTGACCTTCAAGAACAAACAAAAAAAAAAAAGGAAAGAAAATATTTTATATAATAAAACAAAGACTATTCAGTTAGTAGTAATCTTGATAGTCTTAATAATTTTACAGTACAAAAGCTATAATGTTCCTATAAGTATCCATTACTAAAATGTAGCTGACAGGTGCCTCTCATCTGAAGGAATTTTATATAGATGTCCATGTCTCACCCACATTCATTACAGTTAATTTAAAGGTGATTTGGAAAGACAGTAAAAGCATTTTCTCCCTTCTATCATGAGTCATATTGATTACTTTTTGTTGTAGAACCAGAACCTGGGAGAAGTATGGAATGGAACAAAAATTTTATCCTTGAGAAATTTAAGGTGGCCAAAGGCTAGACTTCTGTTATAAGTAGTAAATAATTCACTACTTCTAGGAAAAGAACACCAAAAATAGCATAATTGTTTACATTTGAAATAATAGCATGTTGTAAAATACTAAGTATACTTTATTTGTCACCTGTTTATTTTAAGTTATCAAGAAATTTAATTTTTAGCTCTGTGATTTTGGAAGTCACACTCTAAGCAATTTTCCCAGTCTCTACTAGATGGAGCCAAAGTATAAAAAATATATATCCATATTAAACCATACAATCTAATCATTCTTAAGCCAAAACACTTTCATTAACATAATAAAATAGTGGAAAATGTAAGAAACTGAAGTTTGTTTTTAACACCACTTTGTAGAATCATTCTCAAATGATTCACAGTTCACTTACATATTTTTCTTGAAAATTTTGTGTATTTACACCTCACATAAAACACTCTAATGAAAGATTTTTATAATGTCTTATTGGCTAAGTTATTGATAGTTTTCTTATAAATAATATGTTTACATCACTAATATACAATTATTAAGTAACAATTGTAAAACAAAATTTACTTCATTTAATAGTTTCCATAAAAATTATCTGTACATTGCGTGGGGGAAAACAAATGAAGAAAATGTCAGTATATAAAATCAAAGACTGGTTTATAATAATGAAAAGAGTTAAAGGTTAAAAAAAGAAATGTTAACATAATTTATCTGTTTTTATATTTTTAAAAATTGTTTTACTTGAATATCATACTCACATTGTCCCTGTCGAGTTTAACTACTTTATAGTTTTCTGAGAATCTTTGGCTAGCTGAAGAGTCAGTTAAGAGAATTTAAACAAACAAAAAACCAAATATATTTTCTGGCATTTCTATTTTACCTGTAATCTTATTTAAAGGTGCTGGAGTTTCACAAGAAATTTAATCAGCAAAATAAAAATAAAATTAAAATATTTTCACCCTCAGGAAATAAAAGGCAAAAAATAAGACTTTAAGAAATCAACATCAACATTGTGGTTGCCAAAAAATTAAATGCTAGAAATCTAGAATCAGCTGTATCATCTGGAAATTACATAGAAGTCATCTGCACCCTCACGTAGTAAGCCTATGACACTTATTTCATGTGAGAGAAGGAAGGACTCCAAAGTCTGTGCTCAGGGACTCACTCCTAGAAGGATGGTGGCAAGAGATATCTCAGAACAAGTCATTGATGTTTGTGCAGTTAATATGTTGGTTATTTTAATAATTTTTCCTCAAATTATGTATTTCTAGTCATTACACATAGAGCCCAAAAATAGCTAGTTAGATAATGAAAGTTTTTTTTTTCAAAAAGCATAATTCTTTGCTATCCTTGAACAAAATCCATTAGATACATAATTCTTTTCTCTGTTGGTTCTACTAAGTCAAATTAAAGGCTGGCAGAGCAGTATGGAGCACACCCTTTACCGGTAAATAAAGTCACATAATGAGAGATCTGTCACATGCAGACCGTCAGTGCCTCACAAACCACAACTAATTAATATCATCTCAGTGGGTAAAAATGTTATGTATGTTTTGTTGAAATACATTAAAATTAATCTGATTGTTTTGTTGACTTTTGTAGCTTTTAATTGTTTAAATCAAGGTTTATAACCATAGAAAAATTTAAGTGAAAAAAAAAGTAGAGTTGAGATTGAATAGGCATCATTTTTTCAATAAACAAGCAAGCATGAGGCTATGATTCTGCTGCTTCAGAATATAATATAATTTATATGAGGATTTAGAATATGAATTTGAATACTTTTTATATTTGCAAACAATATGATGAAGCAGTTCTTCATTCTTTCGAACAATTTATTAAAATAAACTTGCACATATCTAAGTAAAAATAGTGATCAAATAAAAAAAGCAAATTAAGATAATCTTTTAAAGATGGCAAGTTATGACAATGATTTCTAACAGCAGCTTCAAAGATATCTTGGATAAGTAATTTCTCAACCAGAGAAACTATTTTGCTATGCAAAGGTCTTAGGATTCTAAAGCTATTTTTGTAGTTCCAGTTCAGAAAAAAAGTCAACTCATTAAATTCATAATGAGGTATTTATCAACAAAAATATATTTTGTTGGGATTTATATTAAAATATAACAAATAGAAAAACACAAAGAAACAAAAGGTAGAAGAAAAAGAAGGAAAGTGAGAAAATATGAAAAGAGTAAAAGAAAATATCCAAGGTACTATTTAAAATGTAAAAGAATTATCCATTTAAACTAATGATAATACACATTTTTATGATGCACGATTCAGTTTAGAAATGTCTTAAAAGAAGATATTTATTATAAATATTATATGTATGTCCACCACACTAATTTTGAACCACAATGCATATCTGTTTTTATTATAATGGATCTTTGCTTTTCAACTACTATTGAGAAGAGTCATTTAAAATTTGGCTCTTTTGTTCTGTGATGTTGGTAGAAATAGACTAAAATTTCATTGAGGTGTTTTGCAGTATTTCTTTATTATTTTTAATATTTCAATACACTCTTTTGCATACTTCTAAGATAAATCATTTCTGATTCTTTTACTAGTACTGTTGAATCAGCCTATGCAACTGCTAGAAATGAATGAATAAATAATTACAGCATACATACCAAAAAGTGATTTTATAATACTTAAAAAGAAGAAAAAATATATTTTACATAATGTGGTTATACTGGTAGAGAATATGAATGATATATTGCAAAATTCTAGAAAAAATATTGGTATATAGTATGACCTTTAGCGCATTATTATAATTTTGACTTCTCTATCAGGAAAAGGAGTCTTACTATCAGCATATTATTATTGGAATATGATATTCAGTTTTATGCATATACACTAAAAATGTAGGTTTCCATGGCAGCAGGCAGCACCTTTTTTTATTCTAAAAAGCTTATGTTTTAAACAGTTAATAAAAATTTTAGAATACCATCTGAAATTTAAAGATTAAAATGTTGTAATTTTTCTCCATGAAAGGGAAAAAAATGATACAACGTAAGTGCTGATAATTGAGTGGGAAGAAAGTGAGGCACACCACATCTTTATATTGCCATTTTATTTTTGGCATTTTGGGGTCATCTGTCAACAAAAACCCATTAGGATATAGCTGATATAAAAATTGAAATGGAGAAATATTTGAAATGTGATGCATTCTATCCTGTAAAATGTTTTAGCTTCTTCTATTATCTACCAATAAAAAACATACACTAAATATATTACAGATAACCTATCAAACACATTTTATTCAGTATCTCATGAAGAAAAATTGAATATCATACAGTGTGCTCATAAAGACCAGACAGTGGGGCAGTTTACCTCTGCGTTTTTTCCATTATTTTAACAATTTTATTTATCATCTGCGTAAAAGTTGCAGAAGTTTATAGTTGAAAGGTACATGAGAAATTATCTTTTCTTAATTAGACATTTTCTGGGGAAACAGAACCAAAAACTTGTCTCTTAATTTTGAGCCTGTACAATTAACTAGCAGCAAATAGAATCTAACATCCATTACCACTAATTTCAGTTCTTGTTTTGTAATCACTTACCCAGATTTCCATCAAGAAATTTTAAGTGAGATGTACAGACTGTAAATTTGTATTTGTTCCAATAAAGTTATGAGGCATGACTCCATTTCTGTAGGACTCTGTGTAACTGCATAAGGGCTACAGAGCAGCATACATAATGATCGTTTCAAACTCAGACATCCGTTCCTCAGAATAGCTGGCTCTGTACTGGAAGCACAATCTGAAAAGGCCAAGAGAGAAAAGTAGGTATGATAATTTGGGCAACAATAGTTTTATAAAGATGATTTTTGCAAATCAGTGCTTAAATAAAAGATATGCTTTGGTACATCTGACTGTGAAGATCTACCGAATGAGCAAATAGCAGAGATTCTATAAACTTAGCTCACGGACTGGTGAAGACTCAGGAACAGGAACATCCCACAGAAAGGCGCTGCATAAAATATACCCAAAGGGCGAAGTTCTTCCGGTTCTGTGTTACCTTGTACACATAACTTATCTAAAAGTAAAAGAAGGATACTCTATTCTTTCACAGAACATTAAATCAAAATGCTCTGTAGCAAAGACTGATCTGCTAACCCTAACCAGACTTCAACAGATACAAGGTCAGTTTAGAATCTCATCACTAGATGGCATTGTTACACTTGAATACAGTTTACATAATACAATGATCAAATGAGCTAGTTAAATTAGTAGGCAATTATCCCTCTTCTACTCCTCTTTTCATGCGATGAAGCCGGTTACTTATAGCCTGCAGGATAAATCCTATAGGATGTCCCACTAAGTCAGGACTGTTTCTGCACAAGCTCTATCTTCCCAGCTTTCACCTCAATCTGTCATACAAATTTGACACCACATCGTTCCAACAGTGCTCAGAAATGACATGTATATAATGTGGAATATTGTGCACATTACAGTCAGGCTTTCTCTTAAACATCGCTTGCTGGATCTTCGCATTCCTCTTCTGCCTAGCTGGGTGTTCTTCACTTTTCGCTTCTAAATGAGTGCCTAAACTAAACTTGTATTACTATTATTACTATTAATTATTATTATTATTATTATTGTCATTATATTACTGTTAGTATTTTACAGCAAAGCCGTAGAATAGTATAACTGATTTCTGTCAGTATTTTCAAATTTCCACTGAGCCTCCTATACACTAATGAAGGCCCTGGGATACACGGGGTAATGCTAGCACATGATATTTTTATGATTCACTTCTATTAATGCTGCACATTATAAATCAAGTTAAGTGGCATTTCCGCTGAAGGAGGTTCTTCTTTACTTATTTATTTATTTCCTTAAGATCAACAAGACCAATTCAATAGGCTTAGAGACTCACTTTCTTCCCCGAAATAGGTCTTAGCTTTGTTTTCTTATGTTATCATAATCTAACACTTTTCCTGTTTCAAATGAGTACTCACTGGGAAGCTAAATAGTTCCATTATGTGTGTTATCAAAAAGCAATACTAAACTATTTTTAAATGAATACAGATCCAAAAGGCATTGTAATTTGCCTCACCCCATAGTTAGGAGACACCACCCATATTCTCTGTGTGTGATTTACATATTTTAGAAGAAGTACAAGACATTGTGAGTGATGGTTCCTACTCAGAAAAAGAGATGCTGGAAAAAAATCACATCACAGAATGATATTTTGGTTTTATTCATATAACAGAGCATAAGTGTTTCACCTGACTGTGACACAGTTGTAGTATGTACCGTCTAACTGGAATTGCTATTTTGTTCTTTGTCAAACACCCCTTCATCTTCAACTCAGTACTTTCCTGTGAATCTGTAAAATTAACTCTTTACATTCTTCATACAAAAATCTCCTGAACACATATTTTCAACCACATAACTGAATGTTCAACAATAGAGGATATTAAGCTAATTGGTGTGTCAGCATAAGCTGTTAATGAAGTGTGTGAACAGTAAAGCCATATTCAAATGTGATACAGTAGAACCATGTAAAATCTGGTCTCACTATAAATGTATACTAATTTTGGGAGTTCTACAGAAATGTATAATGTAATGCGCACTTCTGTGAGAATGCTGTTGTGACGGGAAAGAAACACCTGCACAAAAAGACAGACTAATATGAATCTACAATCATCATTTCTTTGAAAGAACTGATAAATCTTTCTAGTCATAATTCCAAGGAACTGTAGCACTGAAATTTACAATAATATGATTATATAAATTGAACAGCTTTTAGTAACATTGTCAAAGAACCTAGGATCCAGACTTTTAAGCTCAAATCTGAATGTCTTTTTTACCTCATAATATAATGTTATTAATTTATTCAGAAATTTATTCACATATCACCCAAGCTTACTGAGATGTTAAATGCAAAACATTTTTGTCATTGAACATTTTCAAATAATGCCTGTCAGTTTACATTCAGCTCAAATTCTTTTTCATGCATCTGAGAATGACAAAGTAAAATGCTTCTGATTCAGAATTTATCTGTATTCAAGTTTATATTTCCTGAGAGAATATATTTGACTACAAAATCATGAATGAAAAGGAGAACCATTTTGGAGTTACTTGCAGTTTGTATGGTTTCATAACTTACAGTGTGGTCTAATGAATTGTTATGGAGAAAATTAAACCTACTTTTAATTCTACCAGTGTTCTGTCCTGGTCCTACATTTGACTTACACATGTAGCAATTTAAAGTATCCCAATACACTATACCAAAGGTGAAGTACTTAAATATTACTCATTCTTAAAATTTGATAAACATTTATTTTTAGCATAAAAGAAAGCTTATCCTTTGAAGAAAAATATCTACATTAAAATACTGGCCAGTGAAGTATATATTCATGATTTTCTTCTGAATATTCTAAAGAAATGTTATTAGTATGTAGGTATAATTTAAATCTTAAAATGAAGATATTGTAGTGTACTTCTCACTTCTCACACAAGTATCTGCTGAGTTCCCACACTAATCTGTCTCTCTGTCTCTCTCTCCCTCCATCCCTTCTACCTTTCTCTCGCCTCTTCTCTTATACATCATATATATCATATACATATATATATATGCACACTTACCCTAGTATTAACTCTATTTCTCCACCATCATTTTTACATTCATGCCTGATATTAAAAGAGATAAACACTGCATTAAAACTTGTGAATAGAGCTATTTATACAAATGCTGTAAGGGAAAATAATGCCTTAGCATGATGTAGAACTTTGAAAAAAAAACACATACAATATAACGCTATGTGTAATTTTTAATATTTATTTCTAGCAAACTTAGACACAAAAAATTTTCTCAGCACACTGGCATATTTGTAGGTATATTTGTAGAATATATAAAATATATTCTAAATGATAATCTGGGTTAGACTTTCTAAATAACTACTTGAATGGCTTAAGAACTCTACACATTTCCTTTACTTTAAAAAATTTTGACTTTAAATATTTCTGTTATAACCACTAATAAATGATAATCATCATGCTTGCTGTCTACATGTTCACAGCCTTGCTTCAGACTGCTTAAAATAAAGCAATGTTCTTTAAAATGAGCCCAAGAAACAGCTTTAAAAACTTAGTTTCCATTATTGTGATTGCAAATATTTATAAAGATATATTGTCTTATAAGTCACGAAGTTCATGTGCAGATGGCATTTAAGTTTTTATTAAACTGGCTTGATTGTTTCCATAAAAATGATTAGGCTAAGACAAAAATAATCTTTAATTATTAAACTTATTCATTAATTTCAGTAAAGGTGTGCAATGAATTAATAGTGTTATTGATTTTATACAGTGAGATCATTTTGCGTTAAGACAAGATCCTTGAGAGGTAACTGGTGAGAGGTAAGTACCTCTTTTGTGAGCTCCATATCAGAGGATAACTCGTGAAGAATACTGGCACCTGCCAGGATAGCTCCTACCTCTCCCATTTTTATTAACTGTGCCATCATTCACATTTCCTTATTCATTAAATGATACAAACAAAACTTACCTGGAATATCAAAGTATTTGTTAACAGTAATATTATAAATTCAAGGTGTTATCATCCTGCACATTTTTTTTCTGGTAGGATAAATACTTTTCATGAATATAGGAAGTAGAGTTTCTTCCTGCTTTTAAAATTTGGCTGTCTTTAACAATCAGGTATACAATCTGGCAGTTTACAGAGAGTTCCTTGTCTTTTATACCAAAAATAATTTGACATTTTGGTAAAATGAAATGCATTTAGAATTTGAAGATCAAGTTGACAGCAGTTACAGAAATTTGATTCTCAAGCTACCTAACATACATCCTTATAGAAATGTGTGCTAATATCATTACATTTCTAGAGAACAAGAGACTCATCTTCATGAAGAAGTATATGTGTGTGTGTGTGTGTGTGTGTGTGTGTGTGTGTATGCTTCTCTCTGGGAAATAGAAGTTACAGAGACATAAGCTCCCACAAATTTGTAGCACCTCATTCAAACAGAAAAGCCTGAAAATAACGATCTGTAATCAGATATTTATTCTTCATTTTATTTCATGTTAAATATCAGATTTAAAATTAATCCAAGGACCAGCTTCGGACAGAAAGTTTGTGTCAACGTCACCTTCACAAACTGTATTTGGCCAGGCATAGGCCCCATTTCAGTCATCAATTCAATTGGATGCAGACAATGAGATTAATTTGCAGGCTCATTTTAATATTGCCTTTATTTTTAAAAAGCCCATTGACAGTGTCAGAGATTTTGATTAGATAATTTGATCACATTTCTCCAGCCAGATACAAATTAAAGTTGGAGTTAAAACAGAAAATCTTACTGTTTACTGTTCAGAACAATCTTTCTATTTCGGGAAATGGCAGCTCTCCAAAAGGCACATGTGTACAAATGAAAATTCATAACATGTTATTCAAACTCCTGTTGTATTTGTGCAATTTACTAATTAGGTGTGGTAAGGATCAGCACTGAAATATCATAGTAATAACATTAAATACAAAAATCTACTTTTCTCAGTTCATTCCTCTTTTATGAAGGACATAATGCCTCCTTTATGCCAACACTGTTCTGTACATCAAATATAAAATAAAACCTGAAAAGTGTTTCAACAAGAGATCTATTTTCTGTGGGATAAATGGAGAGAATCTGATGAAAGAATAGTTTAATTAAGATTGGTGATATTTGTAATAAATCAACATCATCCTCACCTATGCAAACTAATTTATTCTTCAAATCATGAGTATTATATGATAAAGATGTCAAGTCATCTGACTTCACTGGATTACAACATGTAATCTTATAAATCAATTATTGCTTTTCAAAGTTTTCTTCCTACTTTTCAAAAAGTCTTTCCATATATCACTTATATGATTACTTTAAAATGAATCCATCATTACATATATAAACTAAATATGGTATTAAATTTTCAGGTTGACTGTTCTAAATATTAGAGAAAGTGTGTGTGTGTGTGTGTGTGTGTGTGGTGTGTAACTTTTGACAGATACAAAAATCCTGCCTCTGCAATCCCACAATTACTTTCCTTAGGTGTAATCCTCCCTAAGCCCTTGCTTGATAGAGAATTATGTTAATATTTAGCATTTACTGCGCCAGATACTGTAACAACTGCTTTTCTTAAACTTTCTCATTTAACTTCATCTTTTTGCCCATTGAGACCGTTCTATTTTGACAATCCACGGAGTTAGAAAACCATATCTGAAGGAAGTAAAATAACTCGTCTAGTCCCATATAATGGGTATTCTAGCAGTTACATTCAGTATTCTCATTTTAGAATTGACCCGATTACCCACCATGATACATACACTTTCTGCTAATTCTAATCTCAGGTATCTCCTATTAACAGAAGTTGACAGTTGATGGAAATCATACTGGTGTAACTGTTAGCAATCAAAATTTGCTAGTTTATTTTTCTATGTTAGCAGCCACACTTTTTCCCCCCTCAGTGCTAAATTACATATCTTGAATGTGAGGATTTTAGGACTCTGGATTCAAAACCCTTACTATGTCCACCTGAACAGAAACAATTTATTTTCAAAAAGGGATGAAAGGGAATAAATGCAACGGGCGCCTACTGTCTCCTGCAGGTTCCCATGGCAGCATAGCAAGATCGAGAGAGACATCAGACACTGGAGGAAAAGAGAGAGAGAGAGAGAGAGA
>PVIC010000836.1:0-17553 GCA_004025085.1 Thryonomys swinderianus | reverse complement strand
AAGATAATTAAAATTTCTATTGCATACTTAAAGTTTGCATACCCATTATTCATTTCTATTTTTATTCAGCCTATTTCTTACATGCTTATCACTCTTTCTCTTAAATACTGGCACCATGGTGGGCAGTTGGCCGTTCCTTCCCTTGAGGAACTTATACTGTGATTCACTCTTTCTCTAAGTACACTAAGAGTAATAACCTCATAGAGCACAGGATAAAAGTAGAGCTTTTTGTTTCCCAGAAAATCTTAGTGGGAACAGATTACCCTTATGGCAGGGCACCTCTGTGACACTTTGATGTAATGATACATGATAGTCTCCCCAAACTGATGTAGGCTGTGCTGTTTTTTACAATACACGTCAGGGCTGGTGGTTAGTTTGGTGGGACAGCACTGCCTAGGATGCATAGGGTCCTGCTTGGATTCCAGCACCACAATCAATCAATCACCTGAAAAGGGGTATAAAATACCTTCTGTATATATAATTATCTCTATGAAAACTTACTGAAATTGCCTCATATTTAGTAGAATTAATCTAAAATACCATCATAATGCTAATTTTAATCATAAGTGTGAATCATGGATTCAAATTTCTGTAGAGTGATTTTTGTGAAAATAATGAAATCATTCTGCTCAACAATGATTGTTTAAGTTTTAATTACTTAGTTCTTATCTTGAATGATGAGCAAAAATGAATAGACATATTTTAATATATTTTAGTCATTAATGAGCTCACATCAATATTGTTTCTGAACATTGTTAGATGTTTTTCTAGTGAGCATAAATGAAAATTTGTATGAAAAGAAAACTTTTTGTCAAACTGAGCAATTTAAGATGTCTTTCTTGGCTCAGTCACATTCTCTAATGACAGAGAGTATAAAATATGTACTTTCAATAGGATATTTAGAAATATCCTCATTCCCCTCCTTACTACCATTCTCAGTTACAAATCAATGTTCTCCTTGGACAGGCAGCTGCACAAGTCTGGGAAAAAGAAGTTAAGTCCTGACTGATGGAACAAAACTATATTGAATTACAAGAAAATGAAAATAGCTATTACTTTCTCTGCCCATCATAATTCGTAATCATTTTCATACTATTGATGGGAAGAGATAATCAATGGCCTCATCACTATGAGTAAACACTGTGTGATCTCCCCTGCGGGAGAAGAGTCCTAATCACCTAAAACCATGCCTAATTAATATATTTTAGGACATGTTAGATATCAATCCTTTAGGCAGATATGTTTTCTTAGGTGAGTCACACATTAATAGTGTATGTGTTTTAAATCATAATTAGTTTGCCTTCCTCTTCCTAACCATAGGATCTAACACCTTGAAACAGAAGGGGCACCTCAGAGATAGCCACATATCAATATTTTTAAATGCTATAAATCCTACTGTCAAATTGTACTAGGATAAAATTTAAATGTATAAAGTACACATGAATCAATAAATCTATAAATGATCACATTCATAGTGCCATAGAAAAATAGAAAAGTTTAGACATACAGAAGGACAAATATTATTATATAATATTTATACAGATTAATTTATTAGTCTTTTTATTTCCCATAATTTACAACCTGTACATTTTAAATTCTATGTCTTAGTAGCACTGAAGTGCTTAAATATAGTACTTTGAGCATTTTCTAACTGTGAGATAGACAGTGTCTGTGTATCAGCTTCCCACAAAATGAGAAGGTTGAAAAAGATGATCTCAAAGACTACTCTGGTTTGGGAAGAAAAAATGGTAGAGGGATAGACAGACAGATGGATCTTCAATCAGATGGCTGAGGTAGCTTGGTCTATCACCACTGGATAGAGCTGTTAAACAAATGAAATGTATTTTCCACATACTTCTTGAATGCCAGTCAGTTGGGTGTTTTTAATCATCTGAATTTTCAGAGTCCTTCTCAAACCATTACTAGGATGTGCGAGGTTAATCCCACCTCCTGACCCCTAGAGCTGTGGGCCAGACCTTTGGAATTCTAAAAGGCAATGGGCTCCTTCCTTCTGATTTCGTTTCATAGGCTCCTGGGACATCAATTTTTAAAGGCCCAGTCAACAGATTACAGAACTCATTCAAGTTAAATTTTTATTAGGAAAAAAATGATTCCACAAAAATCTTTCCCAAGAAAATATAAATTTAAATATGTTTAGCTGGGGAGGATTAGCAGAAAGAGTGGAATAAAGCATTTCAAAGATTTTTCACTGTGAGTGTGGAGATCTCCGACTAATTTGTTTCTTTTAGTGTCTCTGTCAAATAATTGGTAACAAATATAATTTTCAAAGCCACTAAAGTCCATTACAAAAATTACTAGGAATTGTAAAGAATATCTGAGAAACAACTTTGACAGCAAATTCAGGAACACCGAAAAACCAGAAAACTTTTCATTATCTCCAGTTTCTGAGAATAAAGTGTGATGTGTGTTTGGACTCTACCCCATTTCTGAGTAGATTGCCAATATATCTGCCAAATGCTCTTAGAATCTTTACCTTACAAACTGAATATGTAAGACTTATTTTGAGGTCCCCAAACTATACTCTGGAGATATTTATACCTCAATGTGGAAGAAGCATCATTCTACATGTAGGAGATTTCTTATCATTCACACAGGAAGCAGTTTCAATTCAATAACTGGAGCCGCATTCCTTTATTTCTTAACCATTCCTGTGATTCCTTGGTGAAGAAATTGCAATGTTATTTCACTGTTCAGTGCAAATTCACAACAGTTAGTTAAGTAACTGGTTACTGATTTTATAGTCTTACCTGGATCGGAATTGCAAAGTGCTGGCAGAAACCATTTCCATGTGCTGTTCATTAAATGAAATGCAGATGCAGATCTGGTGAACTAGAACCTTGTCTATGTGCTTTTTTTTTTTCCCAGTTGTGGTAAATGCTCCACAGTATTTGTTCACCATTTTGCGGTAGAAGGTGGGAGTCAAGGTGTTGGTCTGTAATTCAGGACAGCCACCTCCAAAACAAAGACCAAAATGGTGGTCATAGGTGTCAAAGACTCATCCTCAGCATTGTTATGTTCAGATTCTATAACCGAGCAAGTTGGCCCAGCTTCAGATGAAACCAGAAGTCAATCGAACCTGTAATTCAGTTTGGCAAATTAACCTAGCCCTTTGTTATTTATTATACAGTGATACCTTGGTTATTGAAGGGCTACAAGCTTGAACTTTCCACTACTCCAACAGCAAAAATAAAAAAAAAAAAAATGAAACAAAGCACTAACTACTCCGTGTTCATAACTGCTGGGAAGTCAAACAGAAAATCCAATCTGAAAATAACTGTCTGGGCCAAGGACACAAGAGGCTGATGCCTTAGTCTAGTGCGGCTGTTGCCCAGACAGCATATAGTCCCTATGATAGTGGGGTGAAACATGCATCATTGTACTTATTTTGTACTCTATTTGTTTAAAACACTGTTACCATAGCTTGAAAAAAAGTTAGTGATACCAGCTGTCAGCTAAAATCAGAACTGTGAGAACCACAGTAGTGTTAAAGAAATAATTGTGAAATTTGCTAAAATCCTGAGAAAGGGACTTTATAATTGTAATTTTATTCACTCAGAACCAAAGTTCTAGTTTTCTGTTATTTATTATGGAAATAATGTTTTCAGTTCTCAAACTTTTGACTATTTGAACACAAATTTGGAACAAACTGAGTTCAACAACCAAGGTATCACTGTATTGGTTTGTGTATCTTTTGGGACTTTAGGAATGTTTTATTACCTCTAAGACTAAGCTGGGATGAAATGTGATCCTCCTGAACACTTTAAGCAGTTCAAATGTACCAGGTTTTCCTGGTACTACTGGCCCTCAAAGGGATGGAAGCAAGCACCCGTTCAGGGAGGTTTGTTGAATTGATGGCAGTAATCAGATGGTAAGCCCCTGAAGTAGTTTGATAATCTGACAAAAATAATTACAGATGTGACACAAAAACAAAGTAAACATGTGAAGCATTGTAAAACAGTGATAGCAGTATGTAACAAATAATTAGGCTGTCAAGCAGTGCAAACTAAATTTGATTCCCACGGCATGCCCTCCCACCACTTGTGGCTTCCTCAGTCTACTCTACCAAATTAAGTGACCCGGGTGTTTTTCTCTTAAGTGAGTAGAAGGTTTGGATTCAGCCTTCTCTCTTCTTTTTTTTTATCTTGTATCCAAACTTTCTGCAAATCTTTAAAACATATCTGAAACCTGACCAGTTCTAAACTTAGATTTATCACCATAATCTTTCTAGACTCCTCTACACTTAACACTCTACAGTCTGGATCTATGGTAACATAGCTACTAAAGCGACATCATTGGTGTGTGCAGCAGATCAAGGCACACATACTTACACAAAAGTTTTCAACTGGTCATGTTTTCTAAGAATCACACCTAAACCATTTCTTATAGCAAAGACTATATGAGCTTCTTTCTTATCATGCTCCATTGAATTTGTCCATAGTTACTTTTGTCACTGCTTTCTTACCTTGCTGATTTCCATATCTTGCTGGAGCATGCCAGGAACACTCTTGTCATAGAGCATTTTACTCACTATCCTTTCTGCCTAGAATGTCAATGATACGGCTCCATACCTTATTAAAGTATCTAATCAAATGTAACTTTATTTAAAACTCTTCATTAATTATACCATCTAAAGCAGTACTGTCCCATTAAAAATGATGTTCAAGTTTATGATAAAGAATTTTTATTTTATTCCATGAACAATAAATGGTGGTAGTCAGGCACCTATCAGGTGGGCTGGCTAATGTATGGGGAATTGAATGAATAGGGATCAAGGGAAATGATAGAGATACTGTTTTGAAAAGACATTTGATGGGACTTAACCTGTATTCTCAGCACTGTGGAGGGTGAGACAAGAAGGTTTCCACGAGTTCAAGGCAGTGTGAGCTATATAACAAAACCTAACCTCAAAACAAAACAAAACAACAACAATAAAACAGGCATTTGAATTTATATAGTTGCTTCTGAAAGTTGTGAAATTGTGCAATATTGCAATTACAGTAATTACAGTTAGAAGGATCACTTAATATAGGATATCCTCACCTTACTAAGTGTTGTATATTAATTTTTTTATAAAGTTGGATCTGCCATTTTCTATCTGCCAATGTCCCTAACATATTCTGCCCACTTGCCTACAACTTCAGGGGCACAGTGGCTACTGAGTCCACAGCTACTGCAGCCATTGTTACAGAGCTGGTTTCCAGCAACACAGTGGAAGACACTCCTGCTCCTGCACCTCTACAGAAAAAGTAGAAAGGGTCTTGCTAAGTAGCCCAAGCTGACAAAGAGTTTGAGATCCTCCTCCTTCAGCCTCTCAGAATGTTGAGAATACAAGCCAGCATCTCCATGCTCAGTTCATTATTTTTTATAGTCTATATGTGGTAAAAAATTACTAGATGAAGAAAGAAACATCTTATGATACAGGGTATTGCAGTAGCTGTTAGTACACTGTAGGACATAGCCAGTCAGCAATGGTTCAGTGGGAAATACCTTGGAAGGTGTATATGTAGATAAGGAAGGAAGACTAAAGATGAATCACTAACTGAAAATAATGATAACATAAGCTGAAGGCTCAGAATAGAACATGGAAAATGACAAGGCCAAAGAAACACTAAGTGAATCCATTTCCAAAACAAGTTTACTTATGAAGATGAAGTGGAAGAAATTTGGAACTAGAGTTTCCCTAGGATACACTGGATTTAGCAAAGCTTGTCTATAAAAGACAAGAAACCAAACGATGCCATTTTCTATGCTGCATAGGCACAACTTGAACTTGCAGAGGTTAGTGTTCCGTCTGAGAAATGTACCCCAGCGGTGGAGGTGCTCCGTGACTGCTCACCCTCTAGGACCAGTCTCTGAAAGCCCGTGATGTCTCCTTGCAGAGACTCATTAACAGCTGGGCTTGGCCCATAGATCCAACTCTGAGTACGATGGTGCAGAGGCACAGTTCAGTAAAACCAGAGAAATCATAGAGAAGAAAATGCTTGTGCTAAATAAGTAGAAGAAGGAGACAGAAGGATCATGTACTACATATAAGAAAGAAATTACAGAGTTGAGGGAACTACTAACAAATTAGAGAGCAAAGGAAAATCTGAAGACCTCTCAACATAGCGGAAATGTGGCCAAATTGGGTCTGAAAGATATTTTTTGTGGAAATCTGTAGGAGACTCCTCAAGTTGCCATAATTACCAGGAAAAAAAAAAACAGATGGCTTTTCCACATCAAATTCTGTGACTGATATATATATTATTTTTTTTTTACCTTGGCAGAAAGAAGAAACAAGAGTAAGAGAATCCCAGGGAAGGTGATATGAAAAAAGCCAAGCAAGAGCCAAAAATCAGTGGAAACAGTGGGGACGTGGTCCTTGAAAGAAATCGTTTCTAAAAACATAGAGGAGGAGGCTAAAGAGCAGATTGAATCTAGAAAGCACGACTGGGACACTGGCGGGCAGGAGCCACAGTTGAAACCCCTAAGAGAGGGAACAGATTTTTTTCTTGTAAGGATAAGTGTTCGTGTATATAGTATTTTTTTCACTTTTTGGAATTTTATTTTTAAAAATAAATTAGAAAAATTTTACATTTTTTTTTCCTATTTTCTCCCTATTTCACGTTACCTACCATACAAAGAAAAGGTAAAGGGTGGGTAGAAGAAACCAAAGAAGGGGGAAAAAGCTTGATAGTAAAAAGAAAGAAGAAAGAAAGAAAGAAAAAGAAAGAAAGAAAGAAAGAAAGAAAGAAAGAAAGAAAGAAAGAAAGAAAGAAAGAAAGAAAGAAAGAAAGAAAGAAAAGAAAGAAGAAAGAAAAAGAAAGAAAGAAAGAAAGAAAGAAAGAAAGAAAGAAAGAAAGAAAGAAAGAAAGAAAGAAAGAAAGAAAGAAAGAAAGAAAGAAAGAAAGAAAGAAAGAAAGAAAGCTTATGTATACGTGGGGTAGGGGATGAGGGGAGAAAAGGGGAAAGGGCGAAAATGTGTCAAGATGTATCAAGTACAGATACGAGTTCTCAGTGTTAAATGTGGTCATATTATGTGTGGAAAATGTACCAATAAAAGCAATTAAGAACTTTTAGAGAGGGTCTCCCTACATCGTTCAAGCTGACTTTGGATTTTTTATGTAGCGCAAAGTGGCATTCCCTTGTCTCAGGGTCCCAAATGGTGGGATTACAGGAGTGTGCTGCCAAACCTGACCACGTCCTCTTTGTATAACGTCAATGATAATGTAAGCAAAGGGGAAAAATATAAACTAGCAAACATACATTCAAAATTTTAAGTACGATTCTAGTGATGGTTAAGATGGATTGTGAGTTTGATTAGCTTAGAAGTTTCTCAGAAAATTAGTAAATTGAAATTCTTAGTACGTCTGGGTGGTCGTGGGGACTTGATGTTCGGTATTATAAAAGTGCCCTGAACCTTTCTCTACTTTGCTTCCTAGCTGTGATGATCTAAGCATCTTTTTTTCTGCCATTACCTTTCTACAGAGTCATTTCTGCCTTGGAGTCAGCTGACCCTGAACAGAACGCCACGAAATTCTAAGCCAAGTAAATCATCTCTCCTGTCTTAAACTGTGGCTGTTGGTTATTATATCTCAGCAATGGGAAAGCTAATACAGATAACTGGTGCCAGGAGTCCAATACCTGCTGTGAGTACTAAAAAAGAAATGTGGTTCACAAGCCTCTGGAACTGGTTGGTAAGAAAGTTTAACAAATGTTTAAGGATCATTCTGGAGAAAACCTAGATGACTATCAGAACTTAGTGGGTAATTCTGGCTGGAGCTCAGCATATACTTGTTCATCAGTTCAGAAACATAATTTGTCTTATGATTTGAAGAAGGTGGTCATGGTCATATTTGTTACCTGGTGCCTCATTTGTGTTTGTTGAATGATTTTGAGAATAGAATTGCTTGCAAAATGCAGTGTTAGTGATAATACTGTATCAGACTGCTACTAGAATGTGAACAGTAAAGGTCAGGCTCAAAATGTTTTAGTTGGGAAGAAGCACTCTCTCAGGAAATTGAATAGAGGCTATGTGCATGCTACTCTGGTGGAAAAAAAAAAAAAAACCTCTACAATTTTCCCTTGTATTGACACTTTATGAAAGAATGAGATTAAGGGTACACTGCTTGACCTGGTGGAGGAAAACTCAAAGCAGTTCAGCATTCAGGGAGTAGCATAGATATTTCTTTCCGCTTTTAGCCTGATTTACAGTGGAAAACTGAGAGCTAAAAGCAGACCAGAAATATTTAGAAAAAAAATCACACATTAGAATCAAGTAAAGTTAGAGCCAAAGGAAGTGAAGTTCCTAAAGTCAGTAACACCATTAAAAAGAAACTAAACTCTTTAATCAAGAATAAGATGAATAATCTTGAAAACATCTTAGAAATCACTAAGATGCATTCCATTGTTGAGTTTGCAAAAATATAAAGTTTTCATTTGAGAAAAGATCCCATCAGCCCTGCTCAGGAAAACCCTTCAAGGGAATGGTCCCCTAGTGTCATTTCACTGTGATGAGACGTATGGTCCCTCTGAAGCTGCTGTAGCCATAGCCTGAAGAAACTTGGGTTTACTTCTGCTGTCAGCAGATAACAGGTTCATCCACATGATCCTGTTTTATCAGCATGCAGAATATGGGAGTTGTGGTTTGTGAAGGGTTCCAACTAGATTTCAAAGGAAGTCCTAGAAGGCCAAGCACAGAGCCTCTGTGATTACTGCACAAAACCACGGGAAGAAGACAAACTTCAGTGGAGACCACAGGATTGGTCTTCAGTAATGTTGTAAGTCCACCGAGGAATCCTGCAGGGCATGAGTTGATCTAGTTTAAAGGAGAAATCAGTTGGGCTACAACCAGCAAGACCACAGGAGTGAGCTGCTCAAGTACAGTGGAACTCACCACTCAACACCATGTGCCCCAAATGCTGGATATGAAGCTATAGCACTTCATTTTTATCTAGCTGCCTTCCATTCTTGGTTCAGTCTGATTCTTATCCCTCTCCCTTTGCATCCCTTTCAGAATGGGAATATTTACCTTGGGCAGTTATGCTTTGAGACTGTGATATATTTTTATTTTAAAGTTTTCAGTTAAGGCTTTCCCTTGATCTCACGAGAGACATTGACTTCAACTTCTAAACATTTTGGGAATGCTGAAAACTGAAGAAGGGATTATTTTGTTCTCAGTTAAACTTTGAATAGTTGTACTCTACTGGGCAGAATTATAACTTTGTGTTTACTTTGAGATTGTGTGATTCAGGAGACCTGTTTGAATATTGTGTTCGAAATGGGAGAGATGTGACAGTGTTTAAGCCACCTCTCATTGCTAGGACAAATACCCAACACTGGCAAACTGGAGGAAGAAAGTTTTATTTTGGCTTACAGTTTTTAGAGGATTCATTTCATAGTTAGATGGGTCCAAAGTAGGAAGGAAAGGGGGAGAGACTCCGATGGAGGAAAGCTACTCATACCGTGGTGGCAAGGAAATGAGAGGAAAGAGAGCAGTCAAAGAATGACATATTTTTCCAGTTTATACCCCATCTAAGCAATAGTAAACTACAGGGTGGATTCTCAGCACATTTGGCTTGGGAGCTTCTTAGGAAATTAGTAGAGTGCCTCATGGTTGTGTAGAAGTAGGTCACAGAGTCTTGGCATTAAGAACTATACATGAAGAAAAAGGGAACTACTCATGGTTCCTGATCATTTCAAATGTCTGGACATAATCTCACCATATTATATAATTATATGATCTTCCTTGTTTGTTCTAATATTGACTAACACATAATCTCCAAATTTTTCCAAGGTAAGCAAGCAAACTCTTAAAAGTATTTTGATGGTTCATCTCTATTTTCTCCACAGTCTGGGATTTGAATCTAGGTATACCTTTTTAGAAGTCGGTAATTGTTCAAGCCTGCAACAAACTGGTTTGATCATGAATTTAGCTTCCACACTTGAGATCATTATTAGACCTTCACATATTGTAATAAAGGCTCCCTTGGATATAGTAGCTATGTACAACATGGCAGGAATTGGAGATTAAGCACATTATGAATGCTACTAATCCTTACCCTATTTCAATTCCCAACTAAAACTCTATAACAAAAGAGACCACTGCAACTTAGCAACACATAAACTCAAAGTTAACATTTTATTACTGGCTATCTCATTCTTTCTCTTCAAATATGAAGTTTTTTAAAGTCATACAAATCTGTGATGTTCATTCTATATCATAAAATGGACCTTTATATATCCACATTTCATGTTAATTTCTTCAAACTCTACACTTATGTACAGCATTTTATATTTACTAATTTTCTGGCAATTAAACAACGCAGTACTGGTACCAATAAGAAATTTAAATCTCATCTCCATCTTTTCAATTCTGTACCCACATAAATCCAAAAGCACATGGGCCAGATAACAACAAATATTTCTGTTCTTTAGCTATTTTTTCATAAACTTTCAATACCCTAAGGCAGATAATGCAGTTGTACTTTATGTCTTTGAATCTGAAAATTTATCGGCATCTTCAAATTCTCTCTACAACAGTTTTTTCAGGACCTAGCTATAGAACTATAGTAGCTTTCTTTTTTCTTTTCTGTATCTGAGTTAGAATTTAGATGGTTATTCTTATATCTTTGACATGTATTAAGAAAAGTTATGGTTCAGTCAACTCTGTCACTTTTAGTACAATAAAGGATTCGAATAAAGCTCAGCAGTTCCATTGAATACTCTCAGCTATGTCTGAGATGATGATCAAGCACATTGTAATGCTCTCATTGAGGAAAGTGGTACTCAAAAATCATGTACATTTTTTCTTAAAAACCTTCTCAACAGCTACTGACGATTGCAAAGATTTTGAGCGTCCAACCAATTATTGTGCATGTTCTTTGAAACTCCTTTTTTGCCTAGTAACTCACTTTGGTTTTATCACTTGGATCAAAATATCTACTTTAACATCTTGTTACACTATGAAGATACTTCACAGGCTGGGAAACTAACAATGACACATTTCTTCCGTAGTATCTCTCCTCTAAATTTGCTCCATTTCAGTTGTCAATTTTCCTTTTAAAGAGTGGCACAATATGCCAGTTGCGTTTTGAGCACAGCAAAAGATGAAAAGAAGGCAACTGGCATTTACTGAGAATATGCCATATGAAAGGTGTGCTGCTGGGTGCTTCACATGAGAGAGATGATGAATTTAGAATTTAAAAAGTATATGGGGGAGAGGATGATACATTAGTATAAAACAATTCTTTTTAACTTCTTTTTTTTCAGTGAGAGACTGGAGAATATCTGATTGCCACTACTGGCTTTTGTCTCTATTATTTTTTGTCAGTTTCCCTCTCTGAATGAATTAAACCTTTTCTATATGCAGACAGTCTGAAATACAGTTCTTATAATCCAATTTTGGTTCTTTTTCTAGGTACCTTCAGTTGTCATGCGGTCCACAATGTGTGTTCCATCTTTAACCTCTGAATTAATTTGAGGACATCCTATAAAAATGAACATGAATGTATTAGAATAATCTCACATAAATATATTCTCCTAAATTTTAAAATGCCTTTTTAAAAAATTTAAATAAATAGCAAACATTGGGTAACTTTAATTTTTATTGGTATAAAAAAAGAAAATTTGATACCAAAAATGATTTTTAAGCAGATTGCTTCTGGATGAAATGCGTCTTTCGTCTTATTTATGAAATATTTTCCAACATTAGATGGCAAATTGGATATGCATGGAAATAGACTATTTTAAGAATCTGTAATTTCTATATGTTATGGATGAGTTTCCTTCAATAATTTAGATACTTACAATCATATGTCATTGTTTTTGGTTAACTCTCACCTGACAGGTATGATCTTTACCTAGATTTTCTTTGGCAATGGTTTTCAATTAGTAAACAAGTCAATTAAATTCTGAGAGTAATTGTCCTATACTGTACTAATTATAGAAAGTACACAGGACCAGTCTCAGAATGGAGTATATGCAAACACCGTATTATTTACAGAAAACTAAATATAATGCCTTGATTTGGCACTGCCTGCTTGATATTTCTCTTGAAAACTGTTACATATGTTTGTTTTGAATTTCTGCCAAAATAGCAAGATATTTAAATATCTTTCATGTGCTTCTTTTTAAATACAAGTAAGAAATTATAAATTACCTTAGCTTAATCAGTCAGCTGAGCACTAAATCATAGCAAAAATATAAACAATATTACAATTATATAGAAAAATGACTCATAATAACAAATGTATTGCCATTGTAAGACCCCAGTATTCAGTTGTGTACCTATACTCAAGTCTATCCACACTAAGGTAAGTCATTTATAAATCACATGTACAGTTCAGTAAAGTTGTAATTATGTAGGGGCTGATTATCTGGGTTGTCAATTTTTCAAGGCTTTTGCTTTCTTTTGTCGTCTTCCTGCTGTCCACCTTTCGGACAGTTATCCCCTTGTTAGTATTTCTACTCTCTGCTTGTTAGTGAGATTGGCAGGGTAAGGGAAAAGGTGTGAAAACTTAAATCAGTACGTATTATTATTACTTGCAAGAATCTCCCATGAAAAATTGGTGGAAGAATTTGAAGCTAGTAACTAAGAAATCATGCTGTGGTATGTGTTTTTCACTTATTATTGTTTATCTAGAGATTTATTAAATAATATACAAACTTTAAAGGAGTAGAAAATTACAAAAGAACCTTCTGAAAAATTTATTTTATATAGAAGCTTTCTAGAGAACCTTTATAATTTAGTCAACATTAGTAATTCAAAGTTTTGTTCTTAAAACAGTTATATTAGGAAAATTATAATTTACTTCCCAAGAGAACTATTCAAACACAAAATTAATTAAACTTTTATTAAATACATTTAATACTTATCATTAACTTAGAAAAACAGTAAATCTGAAAGTGAACATTTTATTTTTATAATTTGCAGATATTACAGTATATTACATACAAGTTTATATACTGTAATATTTTATTTTGTAATATAGACATACTGGAAAATATTTCTTAGTACCAATTTAAAAAAAACTGAATTCACCTGATCTGAAATACATTTTATTTGTTCATGCTTGTTAGATTTTAAACTTCATATAGGCATTCATTAACAAAATATTTATTGAACATTTAGATATAACACATTATAAACTTTGAAGATCAAGGAGTAAGTAATTTAGATGTCATTTTGCTCCAAAAATTTCACACTAAAAAGATCTTATATTATCCCAGATAGTCCCATGTTTTCTTTTTTTTTTTTTTCTTTTTCTGTGGTACTGGGAATTGAACTTGGGTCCTTGTGCTTCCAAGGTAGGTACGGTACCACTTCAGCTAAATCCCCAGCCAGTCCCATGTTTTCTGTAGCACTTACTTAAAGTGTGTCCAACTACAGAATGTAAAGAACCCAAAAATTAATAGTGAAGGAATTAAACTTTACCATTCCAAATTTGGGAGAAATCTAATGGATTCCATGATTAATACTTTCTATTTTTACTCAGAGAGCATTATTAAAATAGCAGAAAATCACCATATATGTGTCTCACTTTGTATACTTATCATCAGACACCATTCCCTTTGCTTCTCTCTTTTGACTTTGCTGATGGCCCCAGTTAGTCCCAGTCTGTTCCTTCCCTTAAATCTTCCAAAACGCTTATTACAGTATCCACATTTGGCTTAAATGCCCTTTGCGTCCTATTGTGGGAGTAATTTATTGTTTTAGTCCCCCTTACCTTATAGTACATAGGTTCTCTGTTGCACAGTTTATAAGTAAAAATTAACTTTGATTTCTGTGATAAATGGAATGAGTGGATCATATTATGCCTTTCCATTATAATACAAAATGACAGTTAAATATAAACAAATCTTTTCTAATATTGCAGTTCAGGATGGCTGGTAAGTGGTCTAGAGAGTGTTATTCAAAATGACAATGACTGACATGTTTGGTACCTGTTGGCCACATATCTGTTCTGATCTCTGAGAAGGTAATTTAAATTTTAAAAAGTATATATTGTGTTATGGAAAAATCTGCTTTCTCTGCTATTGGATTTGAAGATATTCACACAAGGCCGCACTGTCCTTTCTGAAAGGAAAGCCAACTGTTAAAATATTGGCCACTGAAGTGTTAAAAGAAAACATGCACGAGGTCACCCTCAACTGTTTCCAAAATCAACAGCAAGTTTGAGAAATTCCTTATACTATCATAATTTTTCACAAATTACTGCAAGAACCTTGAAAATGCACTGAAAATTATTCTACCCCTAGTTATGATTTATTACATGGAAAAGGTTCAGATTAAATGACTCAAGTGGAAAAGTGCAAAGGACGAAGTACACAAACTACTAACTGGTGAGCTTCCCTTCGTCTTCTACACACAAGCCAGAAGGCAGCACTTTCCTATAATCCGTATGCAGTAGCACGCATGAGGGACTGACGAACATGGAGGCTCATCTGAGTCTTAATTTGTGGAAGCCTCACCAGAATACAACATATAAACATGACAGACTGACTGGCTTGGTACTGGATCACCATCCTGAAACTGTGTAGCCCAGAATTCTGCCCTAAATCACAGTATTACTCTCTGCCTAATATCAGACTCCACACTAAGGTTACTGGCTAGGACCTGAGAGAAGGAGACCTCATGCGGAGCAAAGTTAAATTTTTTTCTTAAACATATGGAAAGTTAATTTTTCTGAAATTTCATTTCATGTAGCAGCAAACCACTAAAGAATGATTTTGAGCTTTATAAATGTATTTCTGACCTCACATTTCTATTTTAAACAATGTAATGTTTCAGATATTTCTAAGAATTCTTAATCTATCCTTAAATTGTCTATTGTGAAAAATATTAATAATTTTCCTACTTAACTCTCATTGTAACTTTACATCTAAAATTACAGTGATACCAGGATTCAGGAAGTTAGTTCATTCCAGAAATCTGACGAAGATGGCCGTGGTCATGCTCCTTGCTGGATGCAGTTTCCATCTACAAGAGAAACAAAAGTTTTTTAGAAGGTTCTGTTTGCCCACTGAATTGTTTGGAACAGAAACATTGGTGAACTGAGGTATTGTATACTGACAAACTGTTCACGCTGTCACCAGAAAACTGGTAGTGATTCTGACTTAAATCATGGTTTGTGTGTTTGTATGCGTGTGTGTTAGTCAATACGAGATGTATGTAATTCTGTGAGCTTATGAAAGCCATTTTCTGATTTATCTCTAAACAAGCCTTTAATCAGACCATGTAGATTCAAATCTGGTTATATTAGTACTAAAAAGCCTCATTTTGTTATATTTAAACAAGTGAAATGTTACCACATTGCAGTTACAAAACATAGAAGTTATCCCTTCAGCAATAAATGCTGGTGAGGCTGCAGGGAGAAAGGGCCGCTTCTCCACTGTTGGTGGGATTGCAGACTTGTACAACCATTGTGGAGATTCCTCAGAAAACTAGGATTAGAGGTCCCATTTGACCCTGTTATTGCCCTTCTAGGAGTATATTCAAAGGCATTAAAAGAATCATTTCATAAAGACATATGTGCACTCATGTTCATAGCAGCTCAGTATGTGATAGCCCAGTCTTGGAAACAACCCAGATGCCCATCAACTGAAGACTGGATACAAAAGATTTTTTTTTAATAAAATGGAGTATTACTCTGCCATAAAGAACAAATTTAGTCATTTATGTGCAAATGGACACACATTGAGGACACACTAATAAGTGAAATAAATGGGTCACAGATATGTAAATACCATATCTTTTCCCTGGTATGAGAACTTGTAGATGTAAATGAGTTCCAGAATGTATGGTAGATTTTGTGAAATAAGAAATATTCAAAGGGAATATGGTAGGGGGAAGTAATGAGGGGAAAGAATAAATGTGATTTGAAAAGGAAAAGAAAGAACATGTATATAGGGGGTGGGGGGTTGTGGGGTGGGTAGGGATATGGGTAAAAATTAGAAGTAACTTGTGTCATATACTGGTACAAACTCCCCAATGTTGAGTATGATTGTGAGATGTACATAAAATGTAGCAATAAAGAATTCAATTAAAATAATGATAAAAAGTTATCTTTTAACACAGTTATATTCACTGATAATATGAATTTTTAATATAGCTTTAAAGCTAATATATAGAATCTACAAGTTGGCATTTAATAATCAACATTGATTTGAACATGTACTTAAAGGCAATATGACCACCCAGTTAAAAATATTTCTATATACTACAAAAACTGCACTAAAACAAATTAATCAATAAATAAAATGTGGGAAAATATTTAAAGTTTAAAACATAATGGTCATAAATGCAAAACTTGTTATCATTCATATTTCATAAGCAGTACTTTCTGTCTTGAGTTACTCCCTGATCATAATGTGGACATCCAAAGGAGAAATTTTGCAAAGTGGTTATGTTCCCATAAAGTTAAACTTTATAAGAGAGTAGCCAACTAAGGAAATCATATTTAAATATTTCTAAAACACTAGACTTCTTAGTCTAAACTAAAGAAATGACCAAATGTAATTTACACATAAAATAGATGGTCATTTTAATCTATTTTAATGAAAATGCAGGAAATACAGAACTGTGCTGTTTCCAAGACTTATTCTTCTACATCTTGTGGAGAAGCCAAATAAATAGGTAACAAAATTATTATTAGTCATAACATAAATTTAAGCAGTAATTTTTTGAATTTCTAACTGAATGTTAAGGAAACAATTGATTTTGAGTTTTTATTTTATCTAATAGTATGATTTGTTATTATGTGAAGATATTGAACACCAAGCAGATCCTAATAAATTATACTTCTTACCTTTTTAAGCAGTGAAAATTGAAAGTCTTTTGATCTCTTTGTCCTTTCTCTCTTTCTCTCTCCTCTCTCTGTATACTTCTTTCTGTCTCTCTGTACTTTTTAATCTCTCTGTTTCTCTGTGTCTGTCTGTCTCTCTGTCTCTCTCTGTCTCTCTCTCTCTGTAACCGTAAGTTGTATGTTCTGAGGATCTTTCAATACAGATAAATTGATGTACTCTTTTTCTATTTATCCTTGATCTCATCCTTCATACTATATTAATTTTTATTTTTTAAAACTTTATCTTTTCAGTTAGATTTTAGCATTTTTAAATTTCCCTTTTGTAATTATAAAACTGTCTAAAATTAGCTGAGATACTTATTGTATTAAAAGCAAAGTAACTTTCAGTTGACTAATACTTCTAAAATAAGTAAGATGCCATTGTGACAAATATAAAATTATGAATAGTGTGGTACAGCATTACATTTTTAATAGAATTGTTGTACTCTATCATTATGAAAATCAAGCATCATAATATAAGTTATTAAGAAAGCTAACAATATAAAGCATTATAAGAATTTTGGAATAGCTGTGATATGTTTTTTGTTCCATGTTTTCCCAACATAACAATCATAGAGATATATTCAAGAGAGTGAAAAAGTGAACTTTAAAAATACTACTAATGATAAATAGTATAAACTATGCTTGTTGGCAAACACCTCTAATCCCAGCACTTGGGAGGCCATAGCAGGCGTATTGCTGTGGGTTG